>JAUMGZ010003465.1:0-17564 GCA_032359645.1 Pododesmus macrochisma | reverse complement strand
TGGAGTATCCTCTCAACTAACACTATCGTCAAACTCATAAAAATTTGACACTACCTACCATATTACTGGCATAACTGGACAAGTAGTATTCAGTCGCTCATCAGTGATGTTCCGCTGACATTGACACTGTAGATGTGCCACCGCCAACAAACATTATGGATGCTTTTTATGGAATAGAAATGTCCAGTTTGTTAGACGAATTTGGTAACAGTTCTAACACTAACACACTATTTCCCATGACTAGATTTGAAAGGAATACATGCTTTCAAATATTTCAAGAGTGGAAACTGGAGCACAAACATCAATAAACTCATGTTGAACGCATTAAAAATGACGTCATAATAGCGAAAATTGAAGCTATCATTTGGGTTTTGCAGCATTATTTCAAACAAACGTTAAACGAACCGTAATATGCTGATGTCCATATACTTTCTATAATAAAAGAACGAATGTGCAATTTTTTTATTGAAAGATAAAAAAATAAATTGAAAGTTAAAAAATCTTCACTTTATTACTTATTGAATATATTTCAGTTTGCACGTAAACAACACAATCAAACGTAAAATTATCCATCATCTATTCGATTTGGTTAAGAACACGCCATTCAAAGACTTTGCAGTATGACAAATTCGTTTAGCGGCTCGGTAAACATGATTTCTTAATAATACCTACCGGGCCTAGAGTACTAGTTCGTTATAGTTTTTAGGGATGTGGAGAATCCAATGTGTTCAAGGCGTAACACCGAGGTTAGACATATGTTACGCGTTTTGAGTCCGAGTTTGATTGGTTAATTTTCACATTTTTATTTCCTGTGCAAAATTGCTCAACCAAATCTAACCAAAATTGCTAAAAAGCATGTTTAAGAGGAATGAATTCAGATATAATAGAAAGATAAGCGGTCCAAGAAGGCAAACAATTTTCGATTTTTCATAAATCGAATCTTCCAAAGGTTGCATGTTCGAGTTTAATGCCTTCATATATATTCATCAAGCGCCATTTTTTTTATGAGAAGTGTAGTTATATGGCATACTAATTATAACTGTTCAGCCTTTAACGAGCATGCACATGAATCCCGCATGTGCTTTTAAAGTGCACAAAACCAGTAACTTCCATTGAACGTTTAAGTTGTAGCAAGCAAATGCAATTATGAATACTCAATTGTTTAAGTTAATTATTTTTTCGTTGTTTCATGAATAAAAGAGGAACATTTGACCGGTTTTCTACAATCTTCTACAAAACTAGAAAGCCTAGAGTTTAACGCTTTAATATGTCTTGACCTTGTATAATGTTTGTTTGATAAGAAGTGTTAAAAATGAAACAGTTCTTTTATTTGTCCAGACTTTTACTACAATATAAATAAATCATGTGTGTCCATTACAATATAGGTTCTTGTATTAAGACTGACTGTTTTGTTTTGTAAATTCAGTTCAAATTACATAAAACTTTCACTATGATTGTAAATGGTTTTTTTCTATTTTAAAATGTTACAAAAGCCTCTTATTAATTGTATTAAAACGTTATTCAGAATATGCAATTGTTTGAGTTGTTGCACAACGAACAGAAACATTAGAACGAACAGAAAACCACAACGAACAGAAACATCACAACATACATAAACGTCACAATACAGAAACATCACAGCATACACAAACGTCAAAACACAGAAACAGCACAACAGACTAAAACCAAGCTGGTCAGATGTATAACAAAAGGTAGAAGAATTAAAACGGACAAACATATCAACACGGATCGAAACATCACTACAACAGTAATGCCACAAATAACAGAAACATAACAAGGTTTTGAAACATAACTGGTACACTATCTCAATTTAGGAATTTAACATCTGTATTGACGTTTGAAAAGCTTTGTTGGTGTTTATTTTTACTATATATTGTGTGTATTTATGTGGTGTGTCCGTCTGACCGTCTGTCGTGCTTTGGTTTCCGTGCTCTAACTGCTCTAAAAAATGTCCGATTTCATCTAAATTTGGTATGCGCGTAAACAAGGACAGTACCTAGGCAAGGTCGAAGGCAAATGCGATGCGTGCATATTAACGCATATTAATTAGGTTACTAAATTATCATTAGTTAATTGGTTTATGTGCTCTAACTGCTTTAAAAATGGTTTGATTTCAACCCAATTTGGTATGAAGTACACAAGGACAGTACCCAGGCTAAGGTCGAATGCCAATGCGATGTGTGTATATTTACGTATATTAATTAGGTTACTAAATTATTATTGGTTAATTGGTTTATGTGCTCAAACTGCTTTAAAAATGGTCGATTTCAACCCAATTTGGTTTACAAGTACAAAATAACAATACTCAGGCTACGGTCGAAGGTATATGTGATGTGTGCATATTTACATATATTAATTTAGGTACTAAATTATCATTGGTTAATCGATTTCCGTGCTCTAATTGCTCTAAAATGGTCTGATTTCAACCAAATTTGGTATGCAAGTACATAATGACAAGACTCGGGCTTCGGTCGAAGGTTAATGTGATGCGTGCATATGCATGCATAGTAATTAGGTTACTAAATTATCATTGGTTAATCGGTTTCCATGCTCTTACTGCTTTAAATTGTATGCAACTTAAGTACTGTACATAATTGCAAAATTCATGTTTAGTTTGTTAATCAATGCGATATGTTTTTTTAAAAAATGTCCATCTAGCGGGGGACATATATTCTACGAATTTGCTTGTTCTAAATTGCTTCTTATTTACACTAAATTTACTTAAGTTATTATTTATGCTATATTGATAAATTTACAAATGTATTTAAAATTTATTTAAAACCGAGAAAAAACGATTAAAAGATGATATAAAAATACTAATAAAGAAAAAAGTTAATTTATAATTAAAAAAAAGAGAAATTAGTTAAAACAAAGAAGTTTTAAATTTGAAATCAATTTGAAATCAAGTACCATTAGTACATGATCATGGAAAATCACAATTCGTTGTTGAATTTATTGTTAGAATTAACGTTTATTTCATGGAAACAACATTTCCTCATACATAATACATTCTATGTAACACTGCACATATCATTTCGTGTTTGTAGCTAACGTAATTTTTGTGATGTATTTTAGCAGGTTTTATTGTAATTAGATTGCAATTTCCCTTGGTTGTTTGAGTCCCTCAAATTTAGATGTTGATCTTTCGAACTTAAATGATGAAGAAGACCGTACATATGTGCTATATGCACGTGCTAAATGTGAATAAAATTCACCTCGATACGTTTATTATAAAAATGTTTAAACAATATTTCATATCTGCAATTAGAATTTTAAGTAAAAGTTAAAACTGATTTGATATTAAATTGTATTAAAAGTACTACCAAACTTTCAAACATACGTCATAAAATAAGATATTTGGAACACATTATTGGCTGTTATTGCACAGTGTAAAAAAAACCTTGAATTATAAAGTGCTTAACATATTAGTTGATGACGGTGAAACTCCTAGAAGCTTGTGTTGACTTAAATAAAATATATTTAAAACCTACATAGATTTCAGTCTTTTATCATATAAATACTGATATTAAGTAGTAAAATGTGTACAAGCCTTTCTGTGGTATAATGAGACCAGATATTTCTGTTGTGTATTTGAGTACAGGTATTGCTTTGGTGTATTGAGAACAGGTATTTCTGTAGTGTATTGAGTACATGTATTTCTGTGATGTATTGAGTACAGGTATTTCTGTGGTGTATTGAGTTAAGGTATTGCTTTGGTGTATTGAGTACAGGTATTTCTTTGGTGTATTGAGAACAGGTATTTCTGTGGTGTATTGAGTACATTTAATACTGTGGTGTATTGATTATAGGTATTTTAGTGGTGTATTGAGTACAGGTATTTTAGTGGTGTATTGAGAACAGGTATTTCTTTTGTATTTTGAGTACAGGTATTTCAGTGGTGTATTGGGTACATGTGTTTATGTGGTGTATTGAGTACAGGTATTTCAGTGGTGTACTGAGCATAGATATTTCTGTGTTGTATTGAGTACAGGTATTTAAGTGGTGTATTGAGTACAGGTATTTCTGTGGTGTATTGAGTACAGGTATTTCTGTGGTGTATTGAGTACATGTAGTTTAGTGGTGTATTGAGTACAGGTATTTCTGTGGTGTATTGAGTACAGGTATTTTGGTGGTGTATGGTGTACTGATATTTATGTGGTGTATTGAGAACAGGTATTTCAGTGGTGTATTGAGTACAAGTGTTTATGTGGTGTATGTATTGCATGTATAACTGTGTTGTATTGAGTACAGGTATTTCTGTGGAGTATTGAGTACAGGTATTTAAGTGGTGTATTGAGTACAAGTGTTTGTTTGGCGTATTGAGTACCAGGTATTTGTTTGGTGTATTGAGTACAGGTATTTATGATGTGTATTTAGTACAGATATTTCTGTGGTGTTTTGAGTACAGGTATTTCTGTAGTGTATTGAATACAGGTATTTGTTTACAGGTAATTTAGTGGTGTATTGAGTACAAGTGTTTGTTTGGCGTATTGAGTACCAGGTATTTGTTTGGTGTATTGAGTACAGATATTTCTGTGGTGTATTTAGTACAGGTTTTTCTGTAGTGTATTGAGTACAGGTATTTATGTTGTGTATTTAGTACAGATATTTCTTTTGTGTTTTGAGTACAGGTATTTCAGTGGTGTATTGAGTACAGGTATTTCAGTTGTGTACTGAACACAGGTATTTCTGTGGTGTATTGAGTACAGGTATTTCAGTGGTGTACTGAGCACACGTATTTCTTTGGATTATTGAGTACAATTATGTCTGTGGTGTTTTGAGTACAGGTATTTGTGTGTTGTATTGAGTACAGGTAGTTTATTTGTGTATTAAGTACAGGTTTTTTATATGTTGTATGAAGTACAGGTATTTCTACAGTGTATGGAGTAAAGGTATTTCTGTGTCGTATTGAGAACAGGTATTTCTGTAATTTATTGAGTTCAGGTATTTCTGTGGTGTATTGAGTACAGATATTTTTTTGATGTATTGAGAACAGGTATTTCTGGGGTGTATTGAGTTCATGTAATACTGTGGTGTATTGAGTACTGGTATTTATGTGGTGTATTGAATACAGGTATAACTGTGGTGTATTGAGTACAGGTATTTCAGTGGTGTATTGAGTACAGGTAGTTGTGTGTTGTATTGAGTACCAGGTATTTCTTTGGTGTATTGAGTACAGGTATATCAGTGGTGTATTGAGTACAGGTATTTCGTTGGTTTATTGAGTACAAATATGTCTGTGGTGTTTTTTGTACATGTATTTCTTGGTGTATTGAGTATAGGTATTTATGTGTTGTATGGAGTACATGTATTACTCTGGTGTATGGAATACATGTATTTCTTTTGTGTATGGAGTACAGGTATTTCTGTGGTGTATTGAATACATATATTCCTGTGGTGTATTGAAACATGATATGTTCGTGGTGTTTTAAGAGTGGGTTTAGCTACGGTGTAATAGGAATAGGTGTGTCTTGCAAAAAGAATTATTGTATGTCGGCAGTCTATGTATCTTGAGATCTTGTATTCAATATATCATAAAAACATGTTTATTTAGTTCTTTATATTGAGTTATTATGTCTAAGTCTGTGTCATGTTGTTATGAATTGATTGCATTTCAGTGCTGCGTTGAACATTTTGTGTTTGTTTCCTCTATAACGTTTCATAGCGGTATTGTAAACATAATAGTAAATCCTTATATAAATGTAATTTGGTATACCTCGAGTTTCTTTAAAAGACATCGTTATTTTGATATAAATCTTGTTAACTTGTCAAGGTGTTATTCGAGTGCATTGAAGTGTTAAACATATCAAATATTCATACAACTATTCACTTTATTATCACATACTGTTGATATTTAACCGTATTGGCTGTCACCGAGGAAATGTTTGCTTATATTAAAAATCTAAAAAACGGAAAAGTTGCGTCATAAGTCATGCGCGTTCTGACTTTTAGGTTTTTGTGTTTTTGATAATTGAGTGTCTTCCCATGGCACCTATGTATGTTGTTAGTAACCGTGTCTGGTTGTGTACCATAACAACCATTAAATAAGACGAGTGAAAACGGACCAAAGCGAAACAAAAATCATATTACTTTTACTTATCTCAAGGTGTTATAATAGACACAGACAGGCTTAAATGATAGGTAAAACTTACACAATTACAAGTAAGTCTGATGTTATATTATGTATGCAATATCAACATCCATTATCATTATTATTTTTTATATATGTGTAATCAAACATTCTCATACATGTATTACCTTCAATGTGCTTTTTCGTAGAACAGTATACATATCGCGAGCACCTGGTTTCGCTTCTAGTTGTTTAAAAGAAGTTCTTGATGTTTCCATTTTTAGTTAATACGTGTAAATTTTTCCCGAAAAAATTGTCCATCAATTATAATGTTCGACGTACCAAACAAAACTTTAAAAAAAAATAAAAACGATTAAGGAAATATTATATCTAAGTCGATGTGAGTGATGAAAAACAAAACACCTACAGATACAAAAAAAAAATGATAAGAAATGATCTCTGATTCAAAGGGCAAATGAACGGGCGCCAACACCAACTTACATCAAACGCGGCGAATAATAACAACCGAACCAAAGGAACTGAGCGAGTAAAATATTATAATAAAATAAGATTAAAGAGTAATGACGTCTAAATCGAAGGGACTGACAACCAAGGAAAGCACTAAAAAAAACTAAGAATAGAAGAAATATGACTTGTAAAGTTAAAAAGGCCCAGGAAACGCTAAAATTTCACTTGCAATTAAAACACAGCAACTCACACTAAAAATGTAATAGGCAAACATCACCAACGAGACGTTCTTAGATGTTCATGCAACAAAATGAATGATGTAGTCCATCCATTTGTGGTACGTACCCCGACCTTCCCATCATGACAATATTCGAAATCTTTAGCTTTACAACTATATCTACCATTCCATAAGACCAATTTCCACCAAACTTGGAAGGAAATGTTCTCGAGGAGATGCATATTTGTCTAATAAAAACCAGTCTTACAGATAAATGTTTGCAAATAGACGCTTTAACTTTGGTTCAAATTGGTTCAAGTAGTGACCATGGAGTGAACAATAGTTTGTTCTTGTTGGTGTCAATTATGTTCAACAAAAGCACATATTTTAAACCTTACTATATTCTATGTCACTTTTACTGCAGATTTCAATCAAACTTAGTAACAGGCATCCTTCAGAGAAGGATGATCAAGATTGGTTCAAATTATTGAGCTTACACAATGCAATTTATGGCTATACATTCATTAATTTTTATTTGACTGAGTATACAACTAAAATATTTAAACATCCTTTATACGTCTCTAGTGAAGGTTTTTATATACGGTTGGTGCTACATATGTAGCGGAAATATCAACCATTTGCGGATACATTACCTCGCTTCTCGGTTTAAATAAAATTTTGTGATATTTCGTTTTCACTTTAATATTCTGTTTGTTTGTTAATCAATGCTCTTGCATTGATTTCCTTTGTTTTAGTAATGCAGGCGCGTTACAACCCATGTATCAAAATATCCCGGGCTTACACATCATTTTGACCAACAAAACAAAAATCCCTACGTACCAAAAAATAAGCAAAATATTGGTAAAATAATACGAGAAAATGATATTTTCTTGCTTTAAAAGGGCCATTGAAACTGACGACAGAACACGGGAGATTGCGTCTTAAGCGTTCAATAAAACACAATTCTCCTGGGGGAGACCAAACAGACCCCCACCGATGGGTAGGGGGAAGACCACCTCTGATATCCTCCCCCTCCCTCCCTCGCGCTGCGCGCTTCGGGGTGCTGCCTTCGGCAGCACATTTGATAATTGGGCTTACACATTGAAGCCAGTTTGTTGTTACGCCCCTGTAATGTATGTATACCTACGGATTCTAATTAGCGTCCAAAAGTTCTCAGTTTCTATTAAGATTGCTTATTTGTTAAAATATAATAATGTGATTCACCAATGGTAAAATTTAATAATGATCGATATTTTTTTTCAGAAGGGAACATATATTTGTGTTTGATAAAATGGAATCTGATGAGGAAAGTGAGGAGGAAACATTTACAGAATTGAAAAACCACACGAACAATGCACAGTTCATTAAACCAAAGTGGCCATATCAGCATTGGATGTATACATATCCGAATCGCCGTGCATTGTGTACATATGATGATGATATCTTTCCAAAGAGCGTGTATCGTAGTCCTATGTTAAGGAGATATGATTCATATGATTTTGATACGATGTATTGTAATCATTTGAGTAAAATGGCTGAATTCGAACCCCGTCCTGCTGACTTTAACAGTGTTCTAAATAAATGCATTGATCGCTGGCTGCAAAAAATAGAATTTGACCCAAGGAAAGGAGAAATAATTAGAGTGTGTCTGCTGGATTCACTTCGGAAAACGTTGACTCTATTAAGCGTGAGGTCTGAAATGTACAAAGGCAGTTATATCGTAGAAGCTGGAAGTATGGCTGAAGGTACAAAAATACAACAACCAGATGAATTTGATTTTATTGTTGTACTTCCTACATTTTCTAACAATGCCGCTATTGTTTGTTTTGAGAATGATTTAGTGCCAATAATGAAAGATTATCTGTCAAAATCGCATACTACAATACAAATGGTGAGAGATTTCGAAGAGCATTACGACCACATTGATAGTACTCGTCAAGAATGTGTAACGCTTTTTAATGAAGAATTCACACAAGGAAATTATAAATACCTGACAATGAATACTTGGCATGAAGGCTCAGTAGTTACGACTTTTCACGTGACATTACATCCGTCTTTATTCTCTGATAAAAAGAAACAGTCTGTTAGTAAAGATGTTGCGTTTTGTATTCCTTTGAATAGAAATGATTTTAACAACATTTACGTAGATGATCATTTATCTGCATGCAAGTTAAAATTTTGTGAATCATTAGTAGACGAGAATACCCCGGTATTCGTAGTTTTGACAGCACAAATGACAGCTACCAGATTGTTTTATCCTTGTGAACTGCAGTGCTTTGCCAATCACAAGGCCGTGAAGAACTTATATAGGATAGCTAAGTATGTTGCAAAGATGTTTTTACCTCATGAGGTTATCAGCGATTGTGGCAAATGCTATACGAACATCATTACGTCTTATGAAATGAAGACAGTGTTACGTTACATGATGGACGTCTATACTGATCCTGCTGACTGGGACAGAGCTAACATGGGAAATAGATTTGGTGGAACTATTTACCATTTGTGCTGACGATTCGTCCCGATATATGGCTGATTACAACTACCCAAAGCATAAAATGAAGCATTGCATTGCCACTAACCCGGCAAGTCGTAAAGTTCCGAATATAGAGAATGTGCATGACATTATATTTGACAGTGAGATGAAAGGAATCATTGACAATTATTGGAGACGTTGTGCATGTGTAAAAAAACCTAACAATGTATTGGTTCTATTAAGAGAATTATTGACCCTTTTAAATTACACATTTTTTTCTAGCATTATTCCGAATGAACAATCTGTTGCCGAGCATATCGAAAGAACATCAACAATTAATAGTTATTTAAACATCAGAACTCCTTATGAGCACATAGTACTGCTAACAAGAAAGTGCACAATTTTGTGAGATAAAACACTATAATTGTGAGTGATTTGTAGAAAGACAGCGTAGCGTAGTTCGTGTCGACAGTACACCACTACGCTCTCCCCTAAAGACGTTTTAGTCTTATGTAAAAGTTCAAGTCAAATACTTTATCATATTAAATATAAATGCAAAAAATGTCTGATTCAATCTGTTCATTTAAGAATATATGATCGCTTTATTAATGTATTACGTCACTTTGATATGATAACATGTTATGTAAACAAGGCTCAAATCCATGTGTCGAATTCAGCAAGATAACATTTAATATGCACAAGGGTCAGATTCATATGTCAAACTCAAACATCACAACGGACTATCAAACTATAAAAGCATATATCTGTAGGGCTCACATCTATGTGCCATGATTGATAACATGTAATATTTTTACTCTCAAGATTTTAACCAAATTGTAATTAAATGCCACCTGTCCTTGTTAATGCACTTTACTGCTTTTGAAATACCAACTGTGTTGTAACTTCAGTTTAAATTTAACAAAACTTCACCATTCTCACGTAAACGCTTAACTTGAAGCAAACACATGTAATTAAGAATATTTGCATATTGTAGTTACAGTAAATGGTCAAGTTTTTGTCTATTATATAAGTCTTATTACTTGCACTGTTTCACATATATTGTTTGTGTTAATGTGTGTAAAAAGTGACATCAATAGGGATCTAATAACGGACGGAGACATAACACGAATAGAAATATCACAACGGACAACAACAAAACAACAGACAAAAACATCCAAACGAAAAAAAAACATCCCAACATACAGGAACATAAAAACATACAGAAACACAACAACAAACAAAAACATCACACCAGACAGAAACATCAAAACAGACCAAAACATCACAACGGACAGAAACAAAAAACAGACAGAAACAAAACAACATACAGAAACATTACAACATACAGAAACATCACAACAGACAGAAACTTCACAACATACAGAAACTTCACAACATACAGAAACATCACAACAGACAGAAACAAAACAACATACAGAAACATCAAAACAGACAGAAACATCACAACGGAAGGAAACATCCCAACAGACAGAAACATCACAACAGACAGGAACAAAAAACAGACAGAAAAAAAAACATACAGAAACATAACAACATACAGAAACATCACAACATTCAGAAACATCCCAACAGACAGAAACATCAAAACGGACCGAAACATCACAACAGACAGAAACAAACAAAAAAACAGAAACATAACAACATACAGAAACATCACAACAGACATAAACAAAACAACATACAGAAACATCACAACATACAGAAACATCACAACAGACAGAAACAAAACAACATACAGAAACATCACAACAGACAGAAACATCACAACGGAAGGAAACATCCCAACCGACAGAAACATCAAAACGGACCGAAACATCACAACAGACAGAAACAAAAAACAGACAGAAACAAAACAACATACAGAAACATAAAAACAGACAGAAACAAAACAACATACAGAAACATAACAACATACAGAAACATCACAACAGACAGAAACAAAACAACATACAGAAACATCACAACAGACAGAAACATCATAACGGAAGGAAACATCCCAACAGACAGAAACATCAAAACGGAATGAAACATCACAACAGACAGAAACAAAAAGCAGGCAGAAACAAAAAACAAACAGAAACAAAACAACATACAGAAACATAACAACATACAGAAAAATTACAACAGACAGAAACATCACAACAGACAGAAACAAAACAACATAAAGAAACATCACAACGGACATAAACATCACAACATACAGAAATATCACAACATACAGAAACATCACAACAGACAGAAACAAAACAACATACAGAAACAAAACAACATACATAAACATCACAAAGTACATCAACATTACAACGTACAGAGACATCACAGCCGAAGGAAACATCATAACAGACAGAAACATCACATCATACAGAAACATCACAACAGACAGAAACATCACAACAGACAGAAACATCACAACAGACAGAAACAAAACAACATACAGAAACATCACAACATACAGAAACATCACAAAGTACATCAACATTACAACGTACAGAGACATCACAACGGCCAGAAACATCATAACAGACAGAAACATCACACCATACAGAAATATCACAACACACAGAATCAACACTTCGGACAGAAACATCACAACGGACAGAAACATCACAACCAACAGAAGCATCACAACAGACAGAAACATCATAACGGACATAAACATCACAACGGACATAAACATCATAACAGACAGAAACACCACAACACAAATTAACATCACAACAGACAGAAACATCACAACAGACAGAAGTATCACAACAGTCAAAAGTGTCACACCAGACAGATACATAAAAACGGATAGAAACATCACAATGCTTTAAAACAGAACAAATGATATTGGTACGATATCTAAATTTTGAAATTTTAAAATCTGCATTGATGTTTACAGTATGTTTCTTATGCATTCTTTACATATTTAAGTTATGACATATAATATATTGCTTAATTTACAATTCTAAAGCATATTTTATTTTAGAAATCGAGAACAAAAACAATCAAAGGATGATCTAAAAAGCCAGTGATGAAAAATAATTCATTCATAAATAAAAAAAACCAAACTATTGAATGATTATTTAAAAACAAGAAATTGTAAAATTAGAATAAGAATCAAGTACCATTAGTACACGTAAGATAAAAATCAAAATTAACGTTTGTGGCATAGTAAAAACATTCCCAAAATCACAATACATACTTCATGTATATAATAGTGCACAATGCATCCGGTGTTGTGTTGTATTGTTTTAAGCTTTTTAGTAAATATATATATGTTGAAGTTTCCTGTGGACGTATGAGTCCCTCGGATTTAAATGGCAAAATTCCGATCCTGATAAATTCAAGAAAGATTGTTGATGCCAAATATGAAGAAAAAAGACACCTTGTATTTTTATTAAAAACCTAATTAAACAGACATTTAATATCTTTGATTGGAATTAAGAAATATGTATTGAAATAGGGAGATATTTGGTACACTTATTTTGATGTTATTGAGCACATAATACTCAAAAGGTTGAATTATAAAGTGTTTGTTTTACAACGTGTGACGATGTAATTTGCACAACCTTGTGGTTATTTAATTAATAAATGTATTTGAAACTTACATATCGTTCGGTCTTTAATCATATGTTATGATTATTCAACAAATGTTATATACGTGCATAGCATGACATTCTTTATATAAAAGCACTTAGCTACAATAATTCTATATAATACTAGGACCTCGATCTCTTTTTAATTAAAGGTGGCTCTCCACTTCCAGAATTAATGGCTAGGTGTTCTTGAAATTTTCATATATTGATTATAATTACATTTAAAGATGCTTTTCTCCTAATGATTTTGAATTATTCATTTTTACTTTTAATTTAAAGGCGCACAGTAAGGTTTGTTTACTACAAACTCATATCTGATAGGGAAGTGACGTCAGCAAATACAGGCAAGGAGAAAATTGATAACGATGTGGTGGAACACCTTAATTGTAACCCGATATTTCTATGGTATATTGAGCCAAGTGTTTATTTTGTGCATTGATAATACGGTAAAAATACAGAAAACAAAAATCAATTGATGACCACATTTCGAAGGACCACAGCATTCGTCGCAATATATCCACTTTTTATATTGAAACGATTTATGTGACTTTATCCTGCACAAACCTTTTTAAAATCGGGCGGGAAGTTGGCCATGCAATTGTATTGACTTAAAACTTAAAACGTCTAAGTCAGTCAATTTAATTACCTCATTTTTATGCCGTGAGATAAGATTGGAAGGAATAAAACTTAAAAGATATATAAAATCTGTGCACACGCTGGCGGGGCATTTAGTATAATTGATGTACGTTCGTCCGTATGTCCTTACGTCTGTACGTCGTACGTCTGTACGTAACAAATCTCGTTTGGTGTTACCTCGTGCAATACAAGACACTGTTACTTTATACTTGGCATTTTGGTCCATCTAGGTGTGTGTCGCATATCAATAGAAGGTCACTTTGACCTACATTTTAACATTTGACCTTAATAACAAAAACCGTTATCTGGACTCGAGCTTCTATAAAACAAGGTATTGATGAATGTCATACAAATAAAACACGACACAATATACATTCAATTCTATCATAAAAGAATATCAAATTTTAAACATTTAAGAAATAAAAATGCTATATTTATTCAAGCTAAGGAACTATTAAAATAGCTGAAAATTATGAAACATAATAAACAAAATATAAAATTTGGGACATACTTATACTGAGAAAATAAAACAAACAGTCTCTGGTGCAGAAACATATACTAAATGTCATATTCTAGTTTAAAAAGGTAATTTTTTTTCTAAAAACAATCATGGAGTTTGATGATTTGAGGATAAGTTAGAATCTGGTACTAAATCATGTTCTCAACTGGTAGCCTATGCAATGAATGATAACAGGGTTTGTGTGATGTGTTACTGCTTTCTTGTGCATGGACTCAGTCGTGTTGCGGTGTTTTGGACCCTCTGCAATTCTATGAAGTTCAAAAAAGTGGTTCCACACAAAAGATCATTACGATAATTTAAGTATGATGTCACTACGTATTGTACTTAGGTCTTATAAGATTAAGTCGAAATATATCTTCGTATGCAGCCTATGTTCCTGATTTGGAAATAGCATGACTTTGTAACAACATTTATCTGCCTTGCCATCGTCAAGTTAAACAAAAAAAGAACATCTAAATGTAAGACAAAATTCACAGCTTCAATTATTTTATCTCCAACCTTCAGTTTGTAGTTGGCGTTTATGTTGATGTTTTTTTTATATTTTTTATGTAAGACAACAGCCAGTTCCATTTCATCCGTATTCAACTGAATATCAGCAAGACATGCGTCAAAATGCAAAGAATAATCGTCCCATTTATCATAAGGGCTGACCACCAAATGCACCGGTATGCCCTCTGCAAAGCAGTAATGTGGAAACAGATTTTTCGACATATATTACCTATAGACTTTGAATTTAAGCAATTTTTACCTTCACAATACTGACCTTTGCTGCCAAAACACAATACTCACTCCCTCTGTTTGGCTTAATTAATAGTTGTACATTAATGTTGATCTTGTAAAACAAAGAAGAAATAGGATCAGCAGAATAAAGGCTATTAAAAAACAAATAATAGCTATTTCAAAAGTCACCATCTGAATGAACTAGGACAGTTTGAGTATTTAAAAATGACGCAACACCAACATAAGAAAGTATGACTACGCCCAAATCACAGCACTATTGGAAATTCGAGAGGAAATCTTAAGGCTACTAAATATGGAATCTCCAATGACATAACATGCTGCTGATAGATCTAATAGCACAAGACTGTACTACAGAGCATATATTGCCCAAGGCAACAGAAATGTCTATGTGGACTCTCATTAAAACTGTTTTTGTAGAATCATTTGTGTGATAGGCTGATTGGAATTTGTCAGGACCTGTTTTTTCTAATGTGGTCGCACAATTACTTTTTGGGACACTATTTCAGAATAAAAGTGGGAAGTGGGTCTAGTTCACATGATTTGGTTGCAGCTTTTGAAATAATCGATGAAACTTCTTCATTTGAAGTGTGTTTTAACACTTTCCACGCCTTTTAATATCTGAAATCATACTGGTATCAGCAGCATCATGGTCCCTATATGCCAGTGCGTTTCGGCGTTTAGTGCCTTAAGGTTATATCTAATTGATGATATGTTGTTGACAAAAAATAAACTGGATTTATTTGTAAGGTCTTTTTTCGATAATGAAATTGGCAAAACAATCTCAATTTTTTCACCCATCAAGTTCTGTGTGAGTTTAAACAACTATATTTGTTCAGAACCGCACTAACAAATCTTAGATGCGTAGTAATCACCATTAGTATTGAGAAAAAGTTTTATCGTATTTAGAGCACTCGTTTTGATAGCTTTCAAATCGTTTGTTAATTTTGTTTAGCGCAATTTCCTCTCAGCTTTCCTCCATGTCCGTTTGCAATTTAACAAGACTTAAAAAACCAAGGTGAAAACGGACCTTGTGTTACTACCTTGGTTTGTAGTAGGGTATGGTTTTTTTGTATTAGAGCTCAGTTGTGTGCATACAGCAAAACGATCGATAGATGATGTTTATCTTATTATTACATTCTGGTGCTTAATTTTTTGATGTAGTTGTTGTTTGTTTGTCAATGCCTCTCGTTCTGTTGATTCCACTCTACGGTTTTGTAAAGAATTGAACACATTTTGATCAGACACTGTATTGGGAAATTTGATAACTGAGCTATAGCTATTTCTCTATCAATGGCACTGTTTTAAGTGTAACCTACGATGTGGATTGGTTCTGTTACGTGTTGAATAATCCCATATGAGTCAAACGTATCAATCATATTCTGAGTATCTAAATTTGAAAAATTACAAAGATGAATAGTATATCACCAGTGATTACAATATCTTGCTGAACCACTAATTGTGTGTCCAGACAGGATGTCCATTCATCAAACAGTGCACTGTTTCTAAGTCTGTTAGCCGTAGACGGTGGAGGTATGTATATGAGACACAACAGAAACTGTAATTTTTCGGATTTTATGACATATGTTCAAAGTTTGGATTTATCGTTTTCCTTGTAACCAGTAGACTGTCGTTGTGCCAGAACACCTCCTTGCTTAGCCGTACGATTTTTGTGGAGAATTTTGTAACCATCACGAGTGATATTGGACAAAATACGTTTGTCAATACATACCCCGAGCCATGTTTCAGTAAAGAAAAATATGTCGATGTTAGTTTATGTAAAGTAATCTTTTATAATGTTAGATTAATTGTTCACATATCTACAATTAAAGGTTACGTTATTCAGAAATGGACAATTTATGTTACTTGGGTGTACTGTAATAGGCACATTGACACAGTTGGAATGGTTTTATACATTTTGCATTTTGTCATTTTTTCACTTTTCGTAATGAAAGATGTTTCGGAATTTGTTCCCCATTATCACACATAAAGCTGGAATTATTGGTGGCATCATAATTGTCATCATATACTTAGTGTACTGAATTATTTTTGTTTACATCTCTTTGTTTACATACATATGTGTCCTTCACCTTGTTGATTTATATAACTGTACCTGCATCACAAGATATTTTCTTTTGTAGTCTTATACCAGTTTGTGTCCCTTTCCTTGTACATTTGATAAGATTAATCAATTTCTAACGACCTGGTCTAATTGCTAGTAGCTTACACCTGGTGTAGGTGAGGAATATCATGGTCAATTGCACACACTAGTATAAATCTCATTTTTTATTAAAGTTTTAGAATCAAGTATTCCTTTTAAGCCTGTCTTTAAAATCTTAAAACATTCCGAAAATGCTAACTGTGTACCATATGGTGTGCCTGGAAAGTATTATTCACTTGTAATTATATTATATTCATATGACTATATGAACAATTTAGAAGACACATTGAATCATGCCTTCCAGCGCTAACAACTGCTCACGATTCATCAAAGAAAAACCGTTCCAAAAACTAACTCGTATACTGACAAGTTCTGTCATTTTATACTTTCTGCGGTTTGTCTCAGTTTTGTATGAATATCAGGTATTTCGGTTTTTCTATAATGCATCTAAAACGTTTCATACCACTGTAATTTTAACCATATTAGTAAACTGACATTTTTATATTTTTTTATTAATAAAAATATTTGCTATGATGACGTTTTGGCAGAACACTTCTGACCAAAGATAGACTGGTTCTCTCCCTTTGTTACGCTGCTCTCTCTCCGCCAGGGCGGCGCTCCGCTATACAAAGACAGGTAGCTAGCAGCCATCTTGAGT
>JAUMGZ010003454.1:0-10443 GCA_032359645.1 Pododesmus macrochisma | reverse complement strand
TGTAAGTATCTTATCCAAGAATTAAACTAAACGATGTTGCATAAATTGTTTTTCAATGAAGGTCATACATCTATAACGCTTAAACGTCTGACGAGGGTCTACCTTCAAACATTAATGTTGTATTGTCTTTAAAAAATTCCAAGAAAAACGAAACTATGTACATAATTTTGTTTGGATAAAAATTCACAAAGCCAAGGGGAAAACCATACCCTTATAACGTTTTAGCATATGAAAAGGGCTTGCAACCAAACATTAATGCTGCATGGCCTTTTAAAATCTAAGAAGCAAAAGAAGCGTTTTGCATACACAGTTCATAAGGCTACGGGAAAACCGTACACTTATAATGTTAAGCAATGTGACGATGGTCCGTCACCAGACAGTTAAGCTGCATGGCCTTTAAACAATCAAAAGAAACAAACAACACGATGTTGGGAAAATACATTGTCTATAAAAATCACAAGGTTCGTAAACAAATATATACCTATAACGTTTAAACATGCGTCGAGGGTCTGCAAATAAACATTTACTATAGTGCATGGCCTTTTAAAAATGCCTTTCACGCTGATGATGCAATGCCTTTGAAAATTCCAAAAAGCAATCGAAACGATAAGTCAAAAGTTCTTTAAAAATTCACAAAGCTACAATGAAAACTGTACACCTGTAACAGTTAAGCATGGGGCGAGGGTCTTACACCAAACATTAATTCTGCTTGGCCTTTGAAAAAATACCTTTCACGCCGATGGCTTTCAATCACGATGGTAAACGTGCACAAGCGTTTAACTCATTTACATATTTATGAAAGGCAGTAAACATTCAGTTAAATGTTTCATAGATAGGGCATTTTGTCTCACCTAACATATCTTGCCATACCTGGTATTTTTTGCTAAGGACATTTCTATGGAGTATACCAGAAGATATAACACTAAGGCGTTGTATGAAAAAGGTATATTGCTTCATATATTTTGTTCTTTCTAGTTGGTGAAGTTTTGGCGGGATTTCAGAATGTTTACCGAAGTCGGTTCTCATAAATAATGCAAGTTTTAAATTTGTTAACTTGTATAACACATGCCCTTTTGAGAGATTATTGACCGACACTATTCTCTCTCTCTCTCTCTTTCGCTGTCTCTCTCTCTCTCTCTCTCTCTCTCTGTGCGTGCGTGCGTGCGTGCGTGGAGTGTCATTAAGTAAGGTATTATGTCGACCTTCCGTCCAAATTCCTCCTTTCTCTGTCTATCTTTTTTCTTTTTCAATTACTTCATCTTACTCATTCTTTCTCCGTCTCAAGAAATTTGCTTTGAAGAGTTGGGTTGTAAAATGCAATCCAGATTTGGAACCATCTTTTTTTAGAAAGAAAATAAATATTATTTCAGATGAAACAAAAGCTACCAAATTTTCATATTGAAAACTTATCATTTTTCCTCGTTAATAATATTTAAACACATGACAAGCGTACCGTTGATGTGATATGTTAGGTTTTTCTTATACAAACAAACAAAAAAGAATTCAATTTCCCCCGAAGTGACAAGAGACCGACAGTACACATACTGTATGTACATTCGATCGTAAACGTTTACTTGTATATGGGGTTATATTCTAATGCTACATATATAATAAAACAATAGCAAACGTCAACTTAAAGCATTTACGACTCATGTTTCCCTCAAGCAAGTTTAAACGTTTAAAATGTGGAGCTGATACTTTCAAATAGTGAGTTTATCTTTCAATCACGTTTTCATTTCGTTGCAAGTTGTTTTTTTTTTTTCACTTGTAAGCGCTTAAGTCCGAAATAATGGTTTAACATTCAAATAACTTACAAATAACAAATAGCAATTAATTAAAAATGAAGCTATGTGCCCCAAAAGAGATTGAGGCATCATGTTATTTGTTATTAATATTTACGTACTCAAATCCAACGGTTTAAAATTTCATATCTTAAATATGATCATAGTTGCTTCAAGAAGTTTTACAAAGAACTTGTCATAAAAGTGTATCATTAAAATGATCTCTCTGTCCTGTGGTAAAGTGTTTTATTATGACCCGTGTTACTATTATACTACGCATTCTATTGATATTTATGACTTTAATTAATACAAATACCTGAGCCTATGTAACATTCCCAGGTGTTTGTTGTAACATACAGCTGTATTCTGTACTAAATATACGCTGACCTCACGTATATCAATATTTAACTACTGGAATTTTCATTGTTATGAAATGCAAACGCTGTTGCAATCACAGTTTTTTGTTGTATAGTTAATAAGTGCAACAACATATTTTTTGTGAAATTAAAACAGTTGTTAAACATACACACATAACTGTCACTTTTCAACAGACAGATGTCAACTTGAATCAAACAGTTATTGTTTGTGCATTACACGTGTTTCAATTTTATCACTGTGTGCATTCGAAACACCTCGGGCGACCTAATCTCTGATGAGGAGCATTGCCCGAGGAGTTTCGAGTGCAACTCTATGCAGATGGCCCTTGCATTCTTGGACCAAGTCATTAGTGCATATGATTGCTGTGTTTCATAACCTAGATACTGCTTTGAAATTGACTTATCGAAATGTTTGTTATTGAAAAAACGGTACTTTAATGTAATTTTACGGTTCAAAACAAAATGATTATCAATAAAAATGATGACAATTGTTAGTAAAGAACGGCATAAAATATTGTAAATGATTGAGACAAAATACGCGTTTTGGTGCTGTAATGTTGTCGCATTGCAAAAAACTATACTTTGAACTATCGGAACGATAATAAGTATGACATTGAGCGTCTTCCCAATAAGAGGTTTACAAAATATATAAGAATATATCCTGAAAAACCTCTTTCGGTGAAATCTATTTGAATTTGACATTATTGTTGCCATTGTTGTTTCCGTCTCTATCAGCATGTCATACAGGAAAACATTGATTACTAGCTTTACATCAATCAAAAAACGAATCTGGGTTCAGATCAAGAATTCAATACTATGTTTGTAAATTCAAAAACTGTGTCTGATTAAAAAGCGCTATCCACTCTTTCTTTTCATTTGATAAAAACATCATACTCATCAACGTTTTTCTTTATAGTTTCAGATTATGTGAACGTTCAGACACCAAATGTCATCACATCGACCCCTCCCTCAAGTGGAGGGGGAGGAAGTGGAAGTAGGGACAGTAACAGCTCAAGCGGAACAAGACGACTACGAACGGCTTACACCAATACTCAGTTGCTGGAACTTGAAAAGGAGTTCCACTTTAACAAATACCTATGTCGACCGAGGAGAATAGAAATCGCAGCATCTCTGGATTTAACAGAAAGACAGGTCAAAGTGTGGTTTCAAAACAGAAGGATGAAATACAAACGCCAAACTCAGTCCAACAGATCAAAAATGGAAAACGGCGTGAAATCATTTTCGATGGATTGTGGCATGGATAGTCCGACTTCTTCAGAGGAGAGTTGTGATCGCGGGGATACTAGTGAAAACAAGCTAGAAAATGTCGACAATAACTCGCACTGTGACTCAGATGGTCCAGAAACAAAAATAGGCGCTGAAGGTATTGTGAATACCGGGTCTCCTCCGTTCGATAATGGAGATAGCATGCATTCTCTAAGTAAGAACAACACGAACGATAACAAGAAAACAAACGTAAAGGAAAATAGTTTCTGTGATGCATCAAGTATGAACGATGCTAGCGACTGTGGTATTGATTTAGCAGACGTCTCAACTTCAAAGGCGATGACTGATGTAATTTCGGAGCAGCGTAATTCTCCTTCTTTCAATTATCAAACACTTGGTACTCCCGAGTCTAGGAACACGTGCAATATAGTCAACAAGTCAGACATTCTTGAAAACAATTTGGTGTGTGACAAAAATGTTTCCAATGATGTTTGCGATTTATTGAATTCAAATTCTCCGGTTTTAAAGGCTACCAGCCCACCTATAATTTTAAATTTTAGCGATTATCAAAGAACTAGTTCAAACTCTAGCATGTCCTCGCTTAGTCAAAGTCATGCCTCGTTTGGACAACAAGTCGCTTCTCCAAAGAGCAGTCCTGGTGAGCATGACTCGAACAGTAACAAAATCATACAAGGTGAAAGATATCCTTCCCACCCCAACGGAAAGAAAGTTGGTGACCTAGCATTTCTTGGTGCTTTGAGTGCATCGCACAATTTAGCTGCCATCTCTCAGCAGTACGAATCTTACCCGGGTAATTTTAGCCAACATGACCGATTGACGTCTCCGGGGAATTACCAGTCCATGTACAACCCGCAACAAAAACACGCACCGTATCATATGACCGGTGCTAATCCTTATGCGCTTCAAAAGGACAGACATGCGCAGTGCGACGTCAAGGATAATGATACAAACGTGGCCTCAATTCACCAACGATCCCCAGTTGAGAACTTTGATTGTCGACCATTCAATAGGAACCTTTCTAATAATTTTGGCCCAAGTTCAAAGCTACAGCATCACCATAATGGGACTTCAGCGAACCCTTATCCATACTCCAGCATTCAAATGAGGACATCCGGGTCATCGGTTAACTCGTGGCATCATAACACGTCACCAAATTTACAAAGTAATGAAATGACCGATACGGACACAACCCCCTACAATAATCATGTCTACCAATACCGCATGAGCACCGATGCACAAAGTGATAATTTATATGCGCAAAGTCTATCTCGTTTTGGTCACTCGGCTGTGGATGACCAAAACCCGATGACCATAAGGCGAGGATTTAATTCCGGTTATTTGAGTAAACAGACAGGCTATTCCCAGCTGTCCGTCAGAATGGATCAATCGTCAACGAATCCACTCTATGGAATGGGATATAATGACAATTATGCCCACGAATCCGATAACTTAATGAACTCTCGACAAGTCTCGGGCGACACGTCATTACGGGCGTTAACTGGTCATGTTGTGGACAATGATTACCATTCGGAACAATACGGACCTAATGTCACGTGCGGCGATTCGGGATCATCGGATCTCAGTGGTATATTCAATGAATACTTCAATTCGCAGCATCCGGAGTACCAAGCAATATAAAACTTCTTAATAATCTCAAAATTGGTCATCAAAATAGCGTATTGTGACTTTATTCCCTTCTTTTCAACATCGAGTGACATTTTTATGACCACGGTGTTGTTAACAGGCGTTACATCCCCAGTAAAATGTACTTTAATGTGAAAAGATGACAAAAACTTGCCAAATGGGTACATATAATAGCGAAAGCAATTTTTGTGGTAGCAGGCTCATAATCTGAGATTACTTTAATACATTCTGTGATTTTAAAAGAAGCCTTACATTTTATTAATTATTGGGTAGTTGAATTAATATATAAATATATGTTAACTGGTGCGTGAATGGGTATAAATGTGTCTTTGGTGTTTTACAAGTTGTTTGGTCATGTTCCTTGTTTTACAAATGCATCCTTAGAGCCAAATTTAGCTCTCCGTGTTGATTTTATTTCTAAATGATTATGCTTCAAATGAAAGCGAAAAAAGACGTACCTATGTTTATCATATAAAAAATGGTTAGTAATTATCTCTTTTTAATATATTCGTTTTATTTACAATATACATCAAAATGTTGAAGATTGTATACGTTTCTAAAACAAGCTTTGCTATATTAATAACGTAAACTACAATTATCACCACATCAAACGCAACATGCAGACACTACTTTAATTAGACGATTATTTATGTGAATAAAACGAAAAGATGCATTTTTGATTTTAGTAAAATAAAATCTGTGAAAATTGAAGATTTAACTCTGAAATTGCCAATTTATCAATGCCGTATGACGTTATTATATGTTTCGTATTTTATAGTATTATATATATATAAGTCATTACATAAAAATACCGACAAGCATAATCACTGTCTCTTTTATCTGTCACATTAAGACTTTAAATTAAGTAACATTCATTTAAATTTATTGAAAACTTTTTGCACTTAAAGTGTCATGGTTGCCTGCATTTTAGATCACTTTTTATTTTGTTCAATTTCCAAATTCGGCAATTACGATTTGCCCATGGAAAATTTTGTCAATGTTAATGAACACTAAATGACTTTATATCGGCAAATGTTTATTAAATATGCGTAGATAATTGTAAATTTGAAATGTCTCCAACAATTAGTTTTAATATGTGTCAGTTTTAGTTAATTGAACTTTACCGTCATAAAATTATGACTGAAAATGTTTTGTTTTTTAAGATTTATTCTAATTCTTTGATAATTTATAACGTAATGTAGCAAACATACACTTTATTGCCGTTGTCATTTAGTGTCAATGCGAATTGTTTGATGGCAATATATTTATATTTCTTGTTTATCTACATTTTCATGTACATGTTCTTATTTTTGTTTATGCTTAAATATTTTGTTAAACATTGATGGAAAGAGGGTACACCTTAGGCCGAACAGTTTTAGATTGTTCACAATTTGATTATTTTAGCATACTTGCATTGTTTCGTTTTGGGAAATTTCCTTATTTATTCCGGACAATTTTGGGAATGCAAGAAAACAAATGGCATATCGTAATTCCGTGTCTTTGTAAAAATTAACCGTATTCGTTCTAATTAACGCCCGGGCGATTAGTAGAACAGGCTAGAATTTAAAAGTAGGGGGTGGGCGATTATTAGAGACCGGGCGTTTATTAAAACGAATACGGTAACTGAATGTTTTGTTTTTCTGACTATTGTGATTTTACTTTTATTTATTATTACGAGGAAATAACTATCTTACGTTGTGGTCATTTTGCGTAAACAAATTTAGTTTTTGTTTATCAAAAACGATTATTCTTTGGAAAAGCAAAATAGAAACTTTTCCTTTATTTTCTAAAAAATCCAATCAAAACTTCTAATGGAATATAAACAATCTAAATAATATCATTACCAAGGAATAAAATACGTTTGTCATTTCTATAATTCTGATCTGCGCAAGTAAGCAAACAGTTCATTCGTTTGTCATAAAATACAAAAAGCAATTGTGCTTCTATAAATTAAAAGATGACTAATGACAGGTCATTTTCTTAATTAATGCCTGCTTATGATATAAGCGGTTTTTTTCTCATTTTGCTTATATTCACGAAATGTATATAGTTAATTTGAAATTCTATTTTTATTATTTATCGAATATTTTAGAGGGAAAACAGCGTATTAATGACTTGAAGGTTAAAATATGTTAATATATTGCTAACTTGGTTGTCCAAATTTACATGTACATTGTTTTTGCGTGTTCCGAGAATTTATCTTTATACTCAACAATGAAGGGGATAATTGTCTGTAATGTACATTTTTTCTTTTTCACAAATTGTTATATTTTAAACGCTCAATGTTGTTTTATTTATTAAGTAGATCTATCACAATACATTGTTGTAAAGTTTGTTTATTCTACAGTTACAAATATACCGAATGTTATCTTCGATAAAGATTTGAACTTGTTCATTTTATTAGTTGCATACCTAAGGGTTTGTATACTGGTTGGTATGTTGAATGCATAACTTGTACAGTAAAAAAATTTATATTTAGTTTTAAAAATGAATAATTTGTAAATGAATTGTTAATTATTTAAGAAACTTCAGTAGAAAAAAACCATAAATACCAATAAATCAAGTATTGCGGATTATTGAAATATAAACACTTTTTGGTTCCTATTTGTGTTGATCCAGAGATAAATTAGATGCAAATATTGTGCTGCTTATATAAACTTAGACTCAGTGTAAAAATGTCATTTTATTTCGTTAATTTATATCAAAAAATGTATTTAGTAACCACGAATAATTTTATCAAAATATTAAATAAGGATGACATCATGTTATAGTAATTACATGATTGCGTGCAATGTTTATTAACATTTAAAAATAAGTAGAACATTGCACATGTTTTAACTATTAAATTTGAAAATATGTTATATAAAATGCATATCTACATACATATACGTAAATATTTATAACGCGACGTTATATTTAAGCGTTACATGTAAAATTTAAAAAGGTTATTGTCACCTCCGTGATAATTTTATGAAAATATTTGATATTACTTAACGAAATAAAATAACTTTTTTAATATGTAAGTTTTCGAGAATTGTCATTTCTACTCAATTTGGGATACATAAATATATTTTTCATTTCTTATCGATACAAAAATATTTATATACACGATAAATGTGGTTAAGCTTTTTGTGTATATTTTAAAGACCATGAACGTAAAGAGTAATACACTTAAAGGTTAAATATATTCCTTTCATTGCCAAAGGAAACAGTCATTCGTAAACCGTTTAGCTTATTTACGCAATTTGGGCAACAATGCGAGATGCAGGTACCATGAAAATTATCGAGGAATTTTTTTTAAGAAAAGTTTTTAAATAAGATCGTGCAACGATGTGCCACTTTCTTGCCAAATAAGTTTGTGTTTACTTAAAGGTGACATTTTTTTAAAACATTATCCAGGGTTATTCCAGGGCAATACTTGGCACGGTCATTGGTCCTCTCTCGTTCCTATAGAATGCTTTTAGACTATTGCAGTCACAGGCCTTCCCGATATCTCCTGTGTTATTCAATACAAGCTTTTATATGTATGCTATAAATCAAAGGGGGCACCATTCACATGTTAATAGTCTCAAGTTACACGTTTTGATGTATGTTCGTTGTTCTTTCTTACCTCTTGTGCTCTGACCCTACAGACTATCGACCCTTTACAACACGCCCCGTACTAATCTTCACGGGATTTTACGGTTAACCGACTAAATGATACATATCATAGTAATAGCTACGTCAATTTTCTTGTTTAGAGCACAATTATCGAACGCCTATTTGTTAAATGTTTTTCGAGTAAACAATATAATATGAACTAATTTAACGTCAATTTCAACCTTAACTATAGTATAATTTTATCAATTCAATACTTTTTATAGTTTTGTTTTCAATAAAATCTGAATCAAAGGGACTGCACAAAAATGCCAACAAAATATCAAATTGTTAACACATAATCACTTACACAGTTACATCACAAAAACATACAATACCAGCTACCATGCAGCAAGAAAGAGTGTATTGCAGATTTGTATTGGAAAGGCATTTTAGATTTTACAAATAAGTGAAAACTACTCATACAATACGCAATTTTGCGGTATGTCAACTTTCTATTTTTACTATCAACAACTTATGTTCACATCAAGACATATAAATGATGTTTTGTATTTCGCGTTATCCGCAAGAAAATAGACACCTGATGTTGTATTTATTTACAATAACAAACATATCACTAATCAATAAATTATCCGTCAATAATAAGCATGTGGACATGTTTTAACCAATGGAAAACACGGCGCGTCTACAAGCACAATCAAACACAAACATCGCACCAAATAAGAAACATCATATTATGTCATAAATACTTGCACTACTGAAACAATAATTGATATTTCTCCTATTGTATCTTTTAATATTTATACAAAATTCGATATATATTCTGATTAAATATACTGAATAACTGAGTAGAAAATCATAAAACGATTCACATATATACATATTCAAAATTAGCAGCTTTACAGTAGGTTGGCAACATGTGCATTGCATGGACACGTTGGGCTCAATTTTGAATACATTTTACTTTTTCGGTATAAGTGCACCGTGCTTCAAACACTGGTTTAAACATAAATATGTCACTATAAATGAAATTTTCACTTTGTGGCGTCAATACTGATAGTTTTATATGATTCAATTAGTTTGTATTATTTTGAATTTCTTTTTTTCTTTGAACTTAGTCATTAAAAAATAAATTTCACACTGGAATGTAGATTGGCTTTATAAATATTGTCTGCTAAATACATATTTATTATCATTATAAGTTAGCTACAATAGAATACATTAAACAGTTATGGAAACTTTTAAAAAAAATAATTAAATGAATATACATGTACAAATGAAAGCATGCTTTGTTGAGGAGTATAGTTTAAGTTTTAGTCAAATATTCAATTTTTGATATAAAATACAGATGACAAACATTCAAGACTTGAGCAAGTATTAAAAAAAATGTTTAATTCTAAATTAAATTCAAAAATATAATCACGGTAATGAATATTCATGGTTCAAAAATATAATCATGGTCATGAATATTCATAAAAATTATGCTACATCCTGTTGCGTTTGATATGCATTTCGCAAATTCAGCTTTTATTGTAAATGCAAAAACATTTATTTTGAAGACTTGGAAGCAAAAACAAATGTTGCACAAACTTTAAAACCAAATTTAAAAAGCTTCACATTACATTTACTCACAACACATAAGCAGTTGCTTATTTTTTCTCGTTAAGTCATGTTTGTTTGTTGTACTGTATCATGTAAACATAATGACTTTTGTCTTTTCATTTTGTTTTATTTATGAAAACTTTGATTCAGTATTACTTTGAAATTTTTAGTGTCTTGTATATGTATGTACATTT
>JAUMGZ010003443.1:0-10443 GCA_032359645.1 Pododesmus macrochisma | reverse complement strand
TTTTAAATTAAAGCCCCTGATGTTTCCCTTTTTTAGTTAATAAAGTTTGGTTTTTTTTTTTTTTTCTTTTTAAATTAAAGCCCCTGATGTTTCCCTTTTTTAGTTAATAAAGTTTGGTTCTTTTTTCTGTGAGCGTCCAACGTTTTCATTGTGCTTGCCCATGTCCATGGACGTGCGGCTTTAGAATATCGTCTTGGTTTTTCGAAATTCCTACTTTACATTATTAGATATAAAATCATGACAATATATGAAATTGTATAGGACAATGAGAAACTAAAATAGTAAAGTTGTCATTATTCAAAAGTAATTTATAGCTGCGTCTTTCAAAAAAAAGTCTTGTTATGTTCATTAATGTGTGTGAAGGATAAAGTTAATAAAGACAAATGTATTTTAAAATATATAAGAAAGTCAATTAACCACCACAAACTACATAAATATAGAGTCGTTTATGTTACATCATTATTTATACACCTACAACATGACGTAACTCAAGTCATTAGGGTTAATACACCAAGTCCAATTATCCTCAATCAAGTGGCTTCACTAAAAACCGTAAATTAACAGGGAAAAAAATACAACAATATCACACAAAATAAAACCTCAACAAAGCAACAAAAGTGAACTATAGAAATTACAAATAAGTACGAAACAACTCTATGTAAATAAATGAGGAAAAACCCAGACATTAATTAATGGCTTTTAAAGGGCAGTAATTAGCATATATTTGATCAATTGAAAGTATAATACACAAAAAGTTCAAACCTTAAGACGATGTTAAATATAACAGCGACGACAAGTACAAATGATGATCCTGTAACAGCTCCTATGATCACGTCTGTACTATCTACAAAGTAAATCTAAATATTATAAACTGATAATTTACATAAACTATACAATGTAATACAAAAATGCAATCTGAAACATGCCTCCAATAAATATGACATTTATAAGTGGAAAAAGACAATACTCTGTGTGTGACACCCCGTCCCTTACCCCAGATCTTGCTCCGAAGCAGCCGTGATTGTAAAATGTACAATCACATTAAAAATATGCCGAGAATTCTACAGGTGACCAGGCGAACAGTTTTTTTCTTCAATTCCGGAAACAATTAAAGAATTTAAAAATTAACGAAAAATGAAACCAACCTTAGGTTCTAGATACCTTTAAGCAATATTGATACTACATTTTTGACAGGGATAATCGAATTAATTGGAGATATTAACATTTTGGAAAAATGATGAAAGACATCTACCTCGAACATTATATGGCATCGATTTGTTTATCAGTTAGCTGCAGATTGTCCTTGAAAAATTTATAGCACAAGTTCATCACAAGACGCAAATGGAATTACCCAAAAACACATGTTCATAGACAACGTTGAAAACTATTTGAAATAAATATCCACCAAAGTTACAGTTTCGACTCTTATTATATTTTACAACCTTTGTTTTAAACATTATTGTTTATACAATACAAAAACGCAATCTGAAACATGCCTTCAATAATTATGATACCTATGAGAACCAAAGAGTCAATACTCTGTGTGAGACACCCCCGTACCGAACTCTAGATCTAGCTTGGAAGCAGCCGTCATTGATGGACGTTATAGAGAAAATGATTTTGAACAGACAAGACTACGGTAAATCAAAGCTACAGAGCCAAAGGTGGTAGGGGAAGGGTACAAAGTCACGATGGTTATCATCTACAAAAACAAGACCCATCAATAAAAAAAAATGGTCTTAACATCTCTTAAAATTCAGACGAAGTCACGTGGTCTATCTTAAGTATGACTGTGTTTTGCTAAAACAGTGAAAAGGGAATTATTGAAATGTACCCAAACCCCAAGCCACTACTCAAGTTGAATTCTTGTTTTGAAAGCAGTTATACCAAAATGCAAAATGAAGCAGCCATCATTAATGGGCGCTATAAAGAAAATGAATTTAGAATACACACGACCACGGTAAATCAAAGCTACAGAGTCAAAGAATGTGGAGGGGAAAATTCACGTTAGTAATGATGGACAAAACTATACCCCAAAATAATATAAGATGTCTTGCCAACATTTTCAAGCTTACCAGTTTTAGCCTCCTTGCAGAGTTCTCCATCGAAACCACATTCCGGAACATCAGGGGGTGCATTCTCCCAGCCGTACTTTCCATCTACCCATCTAACAAGTCGTTTTTCTTTTAATGGCTGAAATTCAAAACAATATTTAACACTGATTAAAGATGACAAAAGTAAGATCATCGAAGAAGAAGAAGAAGAAGAAGAAGAAGAAGAATAAGAGGCGAAGAAGAAGAAGAAGAAGAAGAAGAAGAAGAAGAAAAAGAAGTGGGAGAGGGAGAAGAAAAGATTATAGAAGAAGAAGAAGAAGAAGACATTTGAAAATTGTGCACAATAATGGAACAGAGATGTCAATCATATTTGAACTGTCAACACCCACATGAACTTACTTTAAGTGTTATCCAGCACAAATGGAAGGTAGATTATGTGGTTTGTTTTTTTAATTTGACGACACAGCACTAAAGTATATACATCAAAATCTAGTTAAGCAAAACAGTCTTTTAAAAATAACGAAGACCGTTATATTGCTTTCACCCGAAAAGTTCTTTAGAAGCCAGTTTGGCAGCAACTTTCTATAGAGTCTAACGTACACGTATCAGTAACTATAATATAAATCAGTCATCTTGTAATGCATTGGCACACACACACACACACACACACACACACACACACACACACATTGTGTTCCTATATATTTATGAATACTGGATGACGTATACGACGGTGTAAACAACGCAATATTAGTCAACATTTGTATTTTCTTTTTGCTTAAGAGGAACAAGAAAATACTTACTAATTTGGCAATGAAGCTGGATTTATTGTAATGGATTTCTATTATGGTTTGGAAACGTCCGTCTTCTAGCATATCTAGGATCCAGAAATTAAGATGGCGGTCAGCAAACTTGTCCAATGTAATATATCCAGTCACACCTGTACGTAATTATAAACAAAGATACATGAATGGATCTGAGTCATAGCAACATAAACTTAGAGCATAAACATTGCAAAGTTAAATAGTACCTGCTATATCTATTACCATTTTATAAGTATAAACTCCAGAACCTGGGGTTACCAGAGTGTTATAGAGGCTGGGATACGTACAATAAATTATGTGTAAGAGATAATTATTTGTAGGTCCAATAGTAGACTCTTCTTGTAGATGTCCAATCCAATGTTGAAATGTATCGCGGCGGGTGACACATGTGTAGCAGGAAACACTTACAATATCGAGAGCACCTGGTTTCGCTTCCAGTTTGTTAATAGAAGTTCGTGATGTTTCCCCCATTTTTTAGGTAATAAATGGGTATTTGGTTCTTTTTTCTGAATGCGTCAAACTTTTCCCTTTTGTTTGCCCATATCCATGGACTTACGGATTTAGAATATACTAGGTTTTTCGAATTTACTACTTTATTACAATATTTCTGTCGTATTTTAGTCTGTTGAAAGCTTACAATTAGTAAACATATCTGCAGGTCTTGTTACACAATACGTTTCCGTATGTCATTATGTTGCGTATGATTGACGCTCTAAATGGAACAGCGCGATCCGACTTTACGGATTTAGTTTTGATTCCTTTTTTAAACTTTATTATTGGCATTGCAAACATTTAGCAACTTTGTCATGCATAACAGGTTTAAAGTCGAAACAAAAATTAGTTATTTATGTATTATTGTTTGGGTAAGGATTTTGTACATCATAACCATCGTGAATTTTTTGTCACCGTTTTTCCTTTGGTTCTGTAGCTTTGAAGCACCGTAGCCTTGTCTATTCAAAATTTCTTTTCTCTATATCGTCCATTTATGACTGCTGCTTCGAAGCAAGATCTGGGGTTCGCGACGGGGGTGTCTCACACAGAGTATTGACTTTTTCCTCTTATGAATATCATAAGTTTATCGAAGGCATGTTTCAGATTGCATTTTTGTATTTTGTTCCTCTTTTCTAGTGATGCGTCCAATGGTTTCTACGGTGAACCTCAACTAAGACTTATGTGTACCTTCACTTCACCGGTGTATCATTTAGATAACTAGTTAGGTAGCCTCTACCAGCAGATCAGTCTTCCATGTTCATATTTGCACTGCGTTTTAGGCAATTGCTTCGATGAATCATTGGCTGTATATTTTCAGTAGTCCTTACTTGCACTGCTTTTTATATCTGCTGAACTTTGGGTTGGCAAATTCTTTGATATTCATGACTTTAGGTTTGCAAGTTATTTGATGTTCAGGACTTACCGTTGGCAACCATTGGCCAACTATTTGATGGCCAGGACTTTGGGGTTAAGTTGATACTCAAACATTCGGGCTGGCAATAGTTGGCAAGTAACTTGATATTCGTGAAAGCCATTTGAGAGCAGGAGACTTCCAGCAGACCTCCTAATGTCAAGTTATGCACTGATGATTATCCTCGAGTAATTTACGCCTGTGGTTTGCTATCAGTTACACTTTTTCGATTTGGTTTAAGGCCTTGGGCCTACTTCAAATGCCCCTAACCGTTGAAGGAATTTGCTGTTGTGGAAAAGACCGCATGGAAAACACGAACAGCAACGTTCGTCTGTGTTCGATAAAGATTGAGATGAGGCCCCTATCAAATTACATTGAGTATAACAAATATTTCGCAATTTTTACACTTGCTTTTTAAAAAAATCAAGACAGTCAAACCTGTCTAAAACAACCACTTAGAAAACCAAGAAAAGTGATCTTTATAGACAGGTGACCTCTAATTCAGATTCAACTTAGTTGAAATATAGATAAGAGGGATCTACGAATTCTGGCTTTATCCAGGCAGGTGGTTGTTATAAAGAGGTGGCCTTTAAGGCAGGTTTGACTGTATATAAATACAAGATGTTTGCCTTAGTGACATGTATAGCTATAAGGGATAACACCAACCTCTATTCCAGTAGTCACTTGCCATCCTGAAGAGCGTGCGTCCATTTGGTGGGAGTTTGTCGTGTATAGCTTGTGCTGCCAAGTCAGCCCAGATAAGAGCTGCATCATACAGATAGGGTGCATAAGCGTCCGACTGAAGTTAAAACAAATAACAATGTAGTAAAATAGTGCAAAGTCGTTTGACTGACATAGACTTTACTGTTTTGGGGTCACATCACAAATAAACACATCACGAAAAGGTTATAACAGAAAGTAGTGCAAACAGGTCGTCTAAACTTACAATTAGTCAAAAGTTAAATAAAAACAAATGTCTCATATATTGGTATTTTTGTTCTATTGCGGAGATGTTTTGTAGCTGGTAAGCAGGAATCGAAGATCTCCCAATTGGCGTAAAACAACTTTTTGTGGAAATAACAATCTAAAATTAGAATGATTTTATGACATCTTCTTGTCGGCTCCCGTCATTTCTAATTTTGCAGTACAACATGTATATATAAAACGATGTAAAAACTTCCGTGGACGCGTGCACGTGAGTATAATTATGTCATTTACGTAATAACATAATCGAAAACTGCACAGTCAATAGTGTTATATTGTGTTTGACAGTATCAACTAAGGATTATGCATTAAAGTTGTGTTTGTAGTCTGCCACCTACGAGCGCAACTGCAATATATACATAGAATAGAAGTTATAGACGGATGTATGAACTGCAACACGAATAGAGACATGCAATATCAAAACAGATGCATGTAAACTGTGACAAATGAACAACAAATCCTATGATTGTTGGGCAGGAGGAGACTTTTGAAACTTGGGGAAACAATGGCGATCAAAACTAGTTTTCTACTGATGTGGTGTTGGACTGAACCTGCAGACTAAAGACAATGAACTTTAGTTTGAGTTGACAATCCCTAAAGGACATCTGATTTATATTCTCTACCTTGATGGAGTTGAGGAGTTCCCAGTTGGGAGATACTTAAAGTAACATACCTTGGTGGAGTTGAGAAGTTCCCAGTTGGGAGGATCCCGATGGTCCACGGCAAAGTTCTCTACATATGTCTCAAACTCTCGCAACTTTTTTTCACCCAAGTTGTCTGTAATTATCTGTACAAGAGAAATTGTTTATAAAGTGTTTCGCCTTTTCTTAATACACAAGTTTCTTCTTGTATTTTCGTGACGTCGCTTCTAATTGTGTAACAGGCATTTCATTTCATATTTGAGTAATGCAATTTTAGTCAACACCGCGAAGAGGAACTCTTCTGAAATGAAGATACAACTTAGCCATTGTGGTGTCAACAATGCCACGACGCTAAAATAATAGTTAAATGTATTATAACCGAGACCGAGAAAAGAAATGTTAAAACCTCAATATTGATCGTAAATACGTGAGTTGTACGACCAGAATTACATGTTGCTTTGACTTTTGTCCGGACCTGTGACTATCGCTAAAGGTGAAAATGAAATTGGTACAATGTATATCTATACGACTGCACTATGCAAGTAGAACTTGCAATTTCCCCCCATTAGAACTTGAACACCTGGGCAATTTTAGGTTAAATAACTGACAAGTAGTGTTAAGATTGAAAATTAACAGTCAATGAGATGGTCAATTCTAGTCTCACAACAGCAGCTTACACGAGAGACAAAGGCATGTTGAGACACCACTGACACCAACACACAGACTATTCACGGGATGACCAGGTTTGTCTACGTTATGGGCCAAGGCAAAATATGGTGAGCCTCCTTAAGAAACACGGAATTTGTTAATGATCTCATGAATGTTTGGTTTCTTATTGACAAGGACTCATTTACTTGTAAACAGTCCTGATAAATTAGTAGTAAAACACTGTTAACGCTTATAAAAAGTAAATTTCATTACAAAGAGTTTTTTAGGACAATGAAATTGATGATATGTCTGTAATATGAAAGTAACTTACATGTAGTACGGATTCGAATGCCTTTCTAGCCTCGTTATCGTGTGTATCATTCCTCCGCCAAGCTCGATCTGATAACACCTCCCGTTCCAAAACATCCCATCTATAAAGCTTTATAAAAGTTAACAGGTAAAAATGAACAGTAAAACATGCATCCTACTTTGTTGTCAAAACATACAAGGAAAATGTCGCGTCTGTGTCGGTCAAAACAAACAAGGCAAAAAAAGTCACGTTTGCGTCGGTCAAAACAAACAAGGCAAAAAGTCACGTCTGCGTCGGTCAAAACTTGTGTTACATCTTCATCCCAGGGCACAGAACGAAATCTTAAATCTCATTTCAACCAATATATTTTACGTTCTTGAAACTAACTTAATTATCCTTTTCTTAGGCCATGTGTCCCCGATAATACCAACTTATAAACCATATACTTCAATATCATATTAATGATTTAAGAAATGTAGTTTTCATATATTGAATCGTGCTTAGCATATATACTTGTTGCGATCCGTTGTACATTTTTCTGTAGAATGTTTACCTTCCAATACTAAAACATCCTTGTATTGACTCAAAGTATGACATTATATTTTGCGTACTTTACAATATCTCCTGCCGTTCTTAAACCTGTTCAATACAGTACATATAGTTGTTCCACTCAGCGCGAACTGATACGGTATAGTATCTTATATAGTACTTACGTCTCCATGGATACACACAAACGCAAAATCCCCTTCCGCCATACCTAGTTTGTAAGATACAAGCATATACTTTCTCATCGACATCCACGGTACGGCAAAAAGTATCACTGTAAATAAATATATACAAGTTTAGATCAGTTCAAGAAATGTATTCATGGCCTACGCCTTAACATGGACATTTTTGAAGAAACTGACGTAAAATGTTTTGATTAATTACAAAGTTTAGATCAGTTCAAGAAATGTATCCATGGCCTACACCTTAACATGGACATTTTTGAAGAAACTGACATAACATGTTTTGATTAATTACAAGAACATATCCTTGACAACGACAAAGTTAGCATACAAACATGGCCGTTATAAAGAGATTCCAGTACATGTACATGACAAGCAAACAATTAAAGAAACAGACAATTTTCTATTTTCGTATTTCACATTTATATTTGAACCCATATGAGTCATTAATGGACGCTATAGAGAAAAAGAATTTTGAATAGACAAGACTACGGTAAATCAAAGCTACAGAGCCAAAGGGGAAACGGTGACAAAAAATTTACGATGGTTATGATGTTCAAAGTCTATACCCCAACAATAATACAAAACTGTCTTGCCAAAATTTAAAAAGTGGTTAAGTCATTGATCTCAGTATAAGTTAATGAGATAATCCATCAAAATCCAAACCAACCTCTGGCGTATTTTCGCACTTGCTCAAAGATGTGCTTGACCGTTTCGTCTGACATACTGTCCGACACTTTGTGAGTACTGTTGATGAAGAACCGGTTGTCCGTGATCTGGAGGGCGTCCGCCACGGCTTTATATGGTTCCCTCTCGTCAAATATTAAGGCGTACCGCTTCCATTTGAAAAAGGTTGAAACGTAGGCCATAGTCATAGCTACAACAGAATTATTCAAATCTTTTCAAGGGATACACCACATTTTTGTTACAAGTACTTAATATCCTTCCATGTCATAATATTCTTGACCGTTACCTTGGGTCACTGCAAAACTTGAGAACTTAGTTTGTATTGCAACCTAATTTAAAATGGCGATCTCTTTTGGCGCGTTCACACTAAATAAAAGATGTGTGTTTTTAATCAGAATGTTTGTATGTATGTGGTATCCATTTGCAAAATGTTAAAACATCAGACTTGTAACGAAGCAATATCTTACAATATTATATTGTATTTCGCAAAGTAGCTTCATAAAAATTTACACTAGACCGGTTACCTCCCCTGATATGCTACGCATTATGTATGACACAAATGGGAACCCGTTAATATTTACGGGATAGTGTGACCTTTGGTACATATATAAGAAAATGAACATAAAAGTTTGAAAAATGTGTTCTTCGTGGTCTAAATCTGTATTGTCTCCCCTTTCTGGTTGCTTGGAACTATTTTCTTGTTTTGTCTTAGTTATTGTATTGTCTTTTGGGCTGTGGGACATTTATCATTCAAGATTTATTTCATAGCCGAGATTTGATGTGAACCGAAGAGCAATTGTTTGTTGTTTGAAAGAACAGCCATAATATATATTAGTTGGGGATTACAATTAATTTTCTTTTTCTCTCGTTTATGAACACTTTCGCGCACACGCACACCTGCACGCATACACCATACACTCCCACGTGTCTGTTTTTCTACTCCGCTTTGTATCATTTAACAGTAAAAAAGGATTTAATCTGTACACGCACATAATTCAATACATTTAAAGAGAACATTTCGCAAACTACAAAATAGTTCTTTCAACAAGTTCTTTATGAGAACTAAACTATATTTTTGCAATAAACTTTGGTGCGTTTTCTGAATTGTACTTAAAGTTGATCCCTTTTGATTCCACAATGTTGATACTTTTGGAATGTATCGCTTCGCAAATACGTGTTTGTTTGATGTGTGTTGTTCTTATGAAAGTAACTATACACTGACCACTTTGATTTCGTTTCTTCTGATATTGCACTTTGTATTTACTAGGTTTTATTGAGTCATGCAACCGTAAACAAGTTGTTGTTCTTCATAACTTGTCATGTTTATGTGGAATGCGTTTACCTATAATCATGGTTTATGGGGCATAGTAGTAAGTCAAGGATGGTGTCGTCTTTTATGACGCATAGAAGATGGATCACGTGACAGCCAAACAATAAAATTAACAGATCTTTTGGAAAAGAAGGCGGAAATCTGTGCTATCGGTTGCGATACGATAAAAAAAATGCTAAGCTAGCTTATACATTGCCCACAAATGTTAGTGCCCCTTTGCTTCTGATAAAAATGAAAAAATAAATTTTAGAAAAATCCCCTCAAAACTTCACAAATAGCATAAAACACTTTAAAACAGACCCCTCACACATCACTTTAAACATATATCTAAGTAATTCTTACGTAGACGGTTAAGGGGTCCAAGCAAACGCACGAGTGTGGAGTATGTTGTCTTATTACTGAATTCCACGTCGTTGGAGACCCATCCGAACACAGGGATATTCCAGTGAGACGCCAGCTGTGCCACGCCCGTCATAGCTGTAAGAATAAAATCAAAGTGCTGTAAGTACTGTAAAACGTGGAAATTTACAAGTACCCGAGAATATTTTGCTTGTTAATTTTGGAATTATGGATTACATCACATATCAGCTTAAATCAAACCTTCTCACCGCAGATCGATACTTCTTTTATGGTTTAACAAAAGCATAGTCAACAATTTACCACAATCGAAAATGCGCATGCGCGGACTTCGGGGATTTTACCTCTCTTACCTGTACGACATTTTACTATGAAATATATAGGAGTCAATAAGAAAAATTGTTATAACTCTTTTATTAAATTTTGTATCGATCTTACCAAGTTCAATTCCCAAACTACATTATATATTCTTTCCAAT
>JAUMGZ010003432.1:0-10443 GCA_032359645.1 Pododesmus macrochisma | reverse complement strand
AATTCTTGTTAAGGCGTTGTCTTTTCCTTTTAATTCTTGTTAAGGTTTTGTCTTTTCCTTTTAATTCTTGTTAAGGTTTTGTCTTTTCCTTTTAATTCTTGATAAGGAGTTGTCTTTTCCTTTTAATTCTTGTTAAGGCGTTGTCTTTTCCTTTTAATTCTTGTTAAGGTTTTGTCTTTTCCTTTTAATTCTTGTTAAGGTCTTGTCTTTTCCAAATTAATTTTCTCTTGAGAGTCTATTTGTGGCAGTTGTTTCACAAATGGAAGTGGAATCTCGGATAAGCTACTCTCACAAAAAGTTCAGGCATTACATTTATGTGTGGTACATATAAGTTTGCAAGTTCTTTTCCTTACCGTTTTTATGGGTCTTTTGTGTGTCAATGTCTTTTGCTCTGTTAATTGATCCTCTTAATCATATCTTTTATGTATATTGATAAGACATGTTGCTTTCCTTGGTTTACAGGTTACAGTTGATCGGTCGACTGATAGACAAGTATCCTGACAGCCTTCCTGCCAACCAGGTTCTCCCCTACCTACAGTGTCTCAGTCAACAACTGGCAGAAAACAAAAAGTATACTACTTTTTTAAACCAAACTCATCTTTTAGCCAATCAAATTATTTGTTTATTGCTTAGATTTGTTTAAAGAGGGCTTAACTTCACTTCCAGAGTATTTCACTGATAACAAGACAAAAGGGCAAAACCAAACAACAGGACTGGAAGAGAAGTGGCTACAGGAATGGGAAATCAAAATGAAAGAGATAGTTCAGAAAGGATCATGAACCCATGCAATTGTGTTTCGGCCTGCTTTTCAAATTTACTTTACAAAGGGAGCTTTATAATAGTGCCAGGGGGTTAAAATTACTTTACTCTGGACCACCAGCTTAGCATCCCCTCCGAAGGACTTGCCTATCTTTGTTTGGCCTCTATCCTTCAACCTGTCTTAATTGGGTGACCCTACAAGGAACACAAGTTCTGTCAGTATAGCTCTCCGGGTCATCCAGTCACTCAAACCAAACCCACCCCTACCACAATAAAGTATCAAGCACAGAGAAGTTGTTGTTTAGAAGCTATGCATGAAAATTTGTTTGATACAAAAACTCTACTCTTCTTTGGTGAAATAACAAAAAGCAACACATATCAGTTTATGGGGATTATCAAACAGAATTTTCAAGATTGCCGCAATAGCAGCCATCTTGGAAATTTGACAGAGACCGTATGGTGCAGTATATGAAAGTTAAGCGACACAATCGGTGAACTTTGGTTTAAAATAAAGTATTTGTAAAACCATATACATAATTTAATTTAATCTAGATTTTAATTTGTCCACTCACACTAGAAATAGAAGAAATTGTTTGAGTATTTACGGTAATTGCAATTACAAAAACTGATTAAAGCTTACTTAATTATGGATAATTAACAGGAACGATGTGATGCAGCATGTGTTGAACTGTGTAATCTGCTTGTGTAAGAGATGGAAAACTTACCGGTTTACTGGTATCACACATGACCAGTCCATACCAGTATGGAAGAAAATCTGGGCATCAACACTGAGGTAGGTGGCATAGCAAAGAAAAGAAAGTTGTGTTGAAAACTTAGAATAGCTGTTATTAAACATTCAGAAAATAAACCAAAAGTCAAGAAGGCCAGAACTACCAAGTGGACAAATTGAGGTAAAATGATTAAGGGTTTCATTTAACCAGTTATTGATTCACATTGTTGTCTCAAGTAGGTTGCTATATCACAGCAGTGAAATAATGAATATAGATAACTACTGTAGAATCAGAAGTATTCGTTGGGCTAAAATTTCGTTGTTTTGAAAATAAAGTGATTTCGTTGACATAAAATTTCATTGAAAATACTTAAGGTGTTCTTTTTGGAAGGTATGTTAAAAATTTCGTCATGGTTTTAATTTCGTTAAACTTTTACAACCACGAAATAAATGAAATTAAAACCACAACGAAATTTTCTGATTCTACAGTATACACAGTGAAGACACATATTTAATTTTTCAACTAAACACACTCTTCATCATTGGCAGCCATTACAGATTGCATTCTTACTTGGGATAAGGAAACTTACTGAATTTTCATGTTTTCATTATTGCTTTCTTAAGTCACATTTAGACTCTTCCAAAAACAATGAATTTCACCGTCTACTGTCAAAATCCAAGGATCAATGAGTTGATTTAATAAGTAAACCGTATAAATTAAGCATTTCTTCTAGTGCTGTTGATATCATTGTGGTTTACTGTCATTATAGAGCAGTAAGTCTTCACCAGGCAGTGGAACCGGGCTACACTTTACTCACGGAGATGTTAAAACAGAACATAGTGCCAGTCGAAAGGGATACTTGGACATTATTCCTGCCATCTATATCCCACCCTGTAGATGAGTCTGTGTGCTTCCTCTCAAGATATCTCGTAACCAACAGTCTGCCTGAGAATTATCAACCAACTCTCATTTCAGCTATGTCTGACAGTGAAGATCAACAACTTTATCCACTAAGAAACCAACTTATCCAATGGCTGTTGCAAAACAGATACTCAACAGACCAATCTCCTAAAGTAGTCAAACACTTAAATCACCCTGATCCTAGCAGTGTTGCTCAGGCTCTTGCTTTATTGGTTTTGAAGAATCCTTTGTGTGTTTCTATCCCTGACAAAGACAATCAGCTAGAGTTGACTGATATTGAAAGTATGTTTATTCAGTCTTCGTTTGATTTCCCTCTACATGTCAAGAAAACAGAAATATCTGATTCCAAGACGACCGATGCCATGTTGCTTTCTCCCTTACTGAAAAAAGTAGAGAACTTGATGAAAGAAAATATCAGTATCTGTATGGATATTTCTGATGTGGAAGTCATCGATGCTGAAAATGTTGCCAGGGAAGCTTGTCTCATTACCAAGTTGATGTACTGGTTACTAAGATACAACCTTGTAACTAAGGACAACATAGACACATTAGACCTGGTGGTGATGTTGAAAGTTTTATTGAAAAAACTAGGATTGTTTCTGACAGATTTATCTCAAAAACACAATGCTAGTCAACTGTCTAGTGTGTTGCTATGGTTACAGAAACTCCTTGATTTAGAAGATGTAGATGAAACAACTATAACAATTGCAAGATTATGTAGGTCTCTTATTACGACCAAATTGCTAGATTGTTTAAAGACATTGGCATTTGAAAAGGTATACACAGTTTTTATTTTCATACACATTTTATTTACACTGTAAACCTGGAAGTTTACCTTTTGGCAACAGAAAACATGTTGAATTTGCCCTTCAGATCATCTGGTATTAAAGACAATGTAGCTGTAATTTTCGTTTTAATTTTTTAATTTGCCCAAGGTTAAAATAGCAGAAATTAAAGGAGGGCCAAAATTTCCAGGTATACAGTATTGCTATTATCAAAAAATGTGTACATGTATTTGTTAATATATTTATAAAGATTGCATTTTGACATGACATCATTAGAGTTAAAACTTTAAGACACCTGTAGGGATGAAAACACTTTATTTCATTTTATTCTTCATTATTATACACTTTGACTTGCCATACAGTGAGGAATTACATTTCAGAATTACAAAAGTAAACAGGACCTGAATACTACTAAAATGGCGGGAAACACATCCAGAGCTAGTACCTCAAAACGTAGTCGCATCATTGAAGATTTTGATGATATGGATCTAGACTTTGACAATTCAGCTGCAGCATCAACCCATCAGTTAGAAGATGACCTTGGATTTGACAATGAATTTGCAGGCTTTCAAGACTCACAGGAGGAAGGAGTTGCACAGAATGAAGGTTTGTAACGGGCTAATGTACAAAACCAAACTTTTGAAGATCTTGTTAGTTTATTGTATTTGTCTTGATGGTGCCCACCTCGAAGGTGAAACATGTTGACCCAATAAACCAACACAGAGCTGTTTCCTTGTGTGAAACTATAATGAAAATATATTGATGTATAGTTTATTTATGACTACTTATTATGCATGGTTTGAACTGGTGGTTGTCTAGGAATTAAAGATTGCCATCTGTGAAAGGATGTTTTGTGGTAAAGCATTATTTATCCGTCCTTGGGGGATATTGTCCAGACAAAAAATAGAATTATTAATATCATCGATTTTCCTCCAGATTTTGATCTTTTTTGCTGTGCCCCTCCCCCAAACTGATAGACCTATTTTTATATTTCTCTGTAGAGTTTCAATCTTTGCTGTGCCCCTCCAAACTGGTTGACATACAAAGAGTCAAGATAGAGGCTATAGGAACATTGTGTATGTGGTGTGCTTTTGACAAGCTCTATATGAAACAAACTACTAACTTTAAAACCATTGTGGACCAAAGCTTCATGAAGACAAAGATCGAAGAGCTACTACATGAGGACAACTTTGACCCCAGTAAACCCCTGGACTTACAGACAGTATGTAACATATAGACAAGTACATAAGTACTGTAAAATGATTTTGTTTTGCTCGCCATATTTGTTATTTCTGAACAAAGTGTGAATTTAAAACACCTGGGAATTATTATTTGCTTGACATCAGTATAGCAGTAATTAATGAACCAATGTTGTGTAAATACAAACAGCGAATTCAGATGTTAAAGTTTAATAATGCGAAATTAATGCACTTTCATGTACAGGAAGTGATCATTTACTGTACTTAATATTCAAAAGAGTACAGATGATTGAGCAGGAAATACAATTTTATGCATGCACATCTGTCTTTTAATTAACTTTTAAATTAAAATTTTATTCTGTAATTGGCACAATTAAGAGTGTTAAACACTGAAAGGGAGGAAAGAACTGTTTGAGTTTTATAAAGTGTACCATGTCTGATGTGTTTACAGTTGGAAGTCGTGATAAGGAATCTGACCAGTCCAAGTCAGTGCATTACAGACACAGATCTAGAAAACATGTTAGACTCAGTCAGGTAGGTAGAACTTTTAAACATTTAGGAAGCCCACCGCAGCATCATCAGTCTGTTACTTTTCATACTTTATAAATTCAAAAGCTACAATTACATAGATGTGCATACATTCAACAGGAACTGTGGCGTAGTGATCATAGTATCAAGACGGCCATAAACAATTTTAATGCCTATAGCTAGGTATTCTGTAAGTAACGAGGATTAAGTACAGTATAACAGACAGTTTAGACCAAAAGAAAAAGATACCTGTGTTTCCGCTAACCCTACCGACCCTAATTTTTAGTGCCTACGTAACAGTTTTTATGCCATTTTCAGACAAGCACTGTTAAAGCCAGAACCTCTGTCTATATACAACCTATGTAAAAACTTAAAGTAAAATAACAAGATTTGCCTACCTACCTTCCCTAATTTTTTTGAAGCCGTTAGCGGAAACACAGTATTAATTTGTTTGGCCTTAGTAAAGGTGGTTTAACAATGCATATAGGAGTACATGTAAATCAACTGTTCAACTCCTTATTTTTGATTTCAAAATATTTCATCATAAATACATGATCAAGGGATAAACAATGAAAGAAGAGCATACATTTTTTACCTACTTGCTCATTATTCAGTAAAACTTATGTTTAAATTAAACAGTTAGTGATCATTAGGGGGCTTTGCTGACTGCATGAAAATATTTAATTTAATTTAGGCAAGTTTTGATGAGTCAGCGACGTGACCAGGATATCTGCGTTATGTGTCTGGACCTTCTTGGCCGTTTAGCTGGATACATGTCGGACAATGATGAACTACCCACCAAACTGGTAACAGAGTGTAGAGAAACATCTCTCCATCTGATAACGGCATTCTGGTATGAACAGAGAGTATTGGGTGTAAAGATATAACATTTCAAGCATCAACATGACAAATACCTCAACATTCAACATTTATTTACAATGTTTTGTTGTAACTTCACAAAGTTTGCTAGATGTTGCCTCCAAGTTTCATAAAGAACTCAAAATGTAGTTATATACCAATAAACATTTAAGATTATTATTTCACATGCAGATGGATAATGATAGGTAGATATCACATCAATCAAATGCAGTTCGCTGACCAGTATTTCATTGTTATATTTATAAAAATAGGCTTTGATTGTTGAAACAAGTTTTGCATTTAGATTATTTATAGGCAGATAATTTGATTTAAAGTAGTTGGCTAATCACATTTGTATCTCCTCTGGCATTAGCATTTTGTTGCCTATTGACCCCTACTTTGCTGATAGTATTCTTAAAATATACACCTTAAAATATACACATCTACCAGAATATTTTATGATTGGAAATACTCTTTCCCTATAATTTCTGGCACTATATATTTCTTATAAAAAATCTAGAGGCAAGCTTTTCTCGCCAAAATTTACAACTCTTGTATCTCAAAAACAAGATCATTGACAAAAATCCTTATTTTTCATAATTGGAAAGCTTTTATGTCAATTAATTGACTTATAATGATGAAATTTAGCCAATCTGTAATACAATCATTCATACTAGCCAACTTCCTTAAGTGACCAATGTTTAACCGATCTGTAATACAATCATTCATACTAGCCAACTTCCTTAAGTGACCAATGTTTAACCCAGGTGGATATCATGGTCTTGGATATATATTTAAGGGTGCACATCTGTCTTGACTCTTCTCTCACTCATTTTCCTGCTTCTGTATTATACATTGTTGATTATTTCTACAGGAAACTCCAGGAGAATCAACAGTGTTCAGCTAAAGTGAGACTTTCTCTATCCAAGTGTATGATTCTTTATATAAAGGTAATTGAACAGTTCTGTATGTATTTATAAAGTGAGACTTTCCCTGTCCAAGTGTATGATTCTTTATATAAAGGTAATTGAACAGTTCTGTATGTATTTATACAGTGAGACTTTCTCTGTCCAAGTGTATGATTCTTTATATAAAGGTAATTGAACAGTTCTGTATGTATTTATACAGTGAGACTTTCTCTATCCAAGTGTATGATTCTTTATATAAAGGTAATTGAACAACTCTGTATGTATTTATACAGTGAGACTTTCTCTATCCAAGTGTATGATTCTTTATATAAAGGTAATTGAACAGTTCTGTATGTAATTATAAAGTGAGACTTTCCCTATCCAAGTGTGTGATTCTTTATATAAAGGTAATTGAACAGTTCTGTATGTAATTATAAAGTGAGACTTTCCCTATCCAAGTGTATGATTCTTTATATAAAGGTAATTGAAGAGTTCTGTATGTATTTATACAGTGTCAAACTACTTCTTAATTCATGGTAATTTTGTGTTATACATAGTGGAGAAATATCGGTGTTAGCAGATGTTGCCAGACAGCCTTCACCTAGCTTCAATACATCATCATAAATATAAATAAAAAATCAAGATATAGGGGAGAATTTAATTGGGAATGGTATGACTTAAATAAGATATGTAGGGGATGCTAAACAAAATCAAAAAATCTGAGTCAAAAGGGCAAAAAATACACAAATTCGTAAACTAAAACGGACAACATATAAATATACCAGTAATATCTATAAAAGAAAAACCCAATTGTGTGTGTGAGAAAACCTTGTCCCAGACTCCAGGTCTAGCTGCTACAAACATAATCAACAGCTGCTCAATAGAAAATGAATTTACAAATTGAGAATAGAAAAGACCTAGATAGAGCTAGCAAGCCAGAGGGGAGGTGGTAATTTTTAAGAAATCTTAATGTTTATTAAGGACAAAAACCACACCAAACCCATTTTCATCACTGATACTGATAATATCAAGTTTTCCTTCATACTTTTCATTTAAATTAAGTCACAGTTTAAAAAAAAAAAAAGCACAAATTTTATAGGAATCTTTTAGTTTAAACTTTGTTGAAATTAAGTTTGTACATACAAATTTTGTGAGCGTGAATTGATGAGTACAGCTAAAATACAGAGTAATTTTTCCCCTCCAGAGTGACCCCCCTAGTAAATGGTGCAGACTGTTAAACACTGATGTTGGGGAGGGGGAGGAAGAGGAGGACAAAGAACCATTGATGACTATGGAGTTCATGCAGGGTCTCTTAGATACTTGTCATAAAGTCAGGATGTACACTGCCAAGGACATAGTACAGTAAGCCACTTCCTAGCTTCATGTACTACATTCGACCTATTAAGTGCCCAGGGTGCTTAGAAAATTAGAAAAAGTAGAGTGTCTGCTTATTAGGGCCATATTACCAGTCCATACACTGAAGAAATGTACTGCAATGCTCTCTTGTAATGAATCTTAGCTATTATACAGGACCGTAGGTGCTTTAAAAGGGAGGGGGTGCTTATAGGAACACGGGCACTTAGTAGGTCGAAGACGGTATATCTAACTCAAATACTACACATGGAGAAGTTTTAGTTTTAATTGCTACAAGAACCAAAGAGACAAGTTGTCTAAAACATAATTATAGTCAAACCTGTTTATAAAGACCACCCAAGAGACCAGAAAAAAATGATGTTTAAATGGAGGTGGTCTTTATATACAGGCAAAAATAAAGTGTAATTAGACTTCAATGGGTCTGATTGTAGTGGTCTTTATGTACAGATGGTCTTTTTATAGAGGTGGTCGCTAGAGCAGGTTGCACTGCTCTGTATCACTAATTGTCTCTTTATATTACAAATGCTGATGGGCAAAAGAAATTCCAGGAGACATATAGACAGTTGGACATTATTACATGGTACAGAATAATAAGTGGCGGCTGTCAATATGTTCTATTCCAAATAGATATTTAATTTATTTTTGACATACCCAAAGATTCAGTTTAGATTTTGCTTGTACAGTCAAACCTGTCTATAAAGACCATTCAAGGGACTGAACCAAAACAGTCTTTATAGAAAGGTGGTCCTTATAGAGAGGTTTAGATGGGAATGCGACTGACATAGCATGAATACAAATTGCAGTAAATCCGAAAAGACATGGAGACACATCTCAAGACAACTTAACGTTGATCAACCTTAATTATCTGCACTGCATTATCAAACTGAATTTGTAACAACAACAACAAAATTATACATGGAGCTCCAAATATTGAACAAATGTGGCTGTGATTCAAAAAGGAAAATACTGATACACATCAATTGTTTTTAATATTTAACTATTTTTTAATTGTGTTCTGTGAACTTGATAAATATGTATTAAAGCTTTGATTTATCTTTGTTATTCCTTTTAGGTTATTTGTGTATGGAAAAGATCTTTGTGTTCCTCAGGATAAACGTGTTCAAGACAAGGCGTTTGATAAGATCTATGAAATTCTCAATGAAACTTTAGATTTACAAGTAAGATAGCTATTGAGTTTTTAACATAAGGTCGTGAATTCTAAGAAAGTTGTAGAATTATTCTACATGTTTGAGTTTTGCAATTTTATTTTTCTTCATATTGCTATACACATGAAAAGTATTCAATACAAGAAAATATATGACCAAACACAAGGAATATGGTGCACATTTTTTACACAAAGCTTTATGAACTATTTACACTAACCTTGCAGCATAAATTTTGAATTTTATTATATTATTACAGGCTAATCCTTTATTTTGTTTAAACTTTATTTTAAACTTTTTATTACCTAAATTCATTTACAATACAATACAAGCACATCAATTAAAGGGATCTGGCGACATGATATAGAATCTTATGTTAGGCCATCTCCTTTATTTTCAACAACAATTCTCAAAAGCCTTTGCATCCACAACTTTGTGAGAACACAGCATATACACATTACATGAATGCCTCTTTAATCATTAGAAACCTTTATAAAATCTTTTCTTTTAAAATTAAATTTATTGAAGGCACATAAACACTAGACTTGAGTTCTGAACTCAAATAATTTCACATTTCAGAGTTTAAAGGGTTTGACACGTGAGCGGGCTGAAGATGAGCGGGACAATAGGACTGCGACAGTACTGACGGTTCTTGGTAACATAATGTGCGTGAGTCCTGTCTGTGAGAAGAAGGCACTATTCGCCCTGTGTCAGCTGATAAAAGAGAGTGACGTTGACTACTTCCAAGTCAGAAATGTATGTACTCATTGTCTATGTGACTTTTATTGAAGGTCACAACAAAGATAAATGCACAAAAGAAAAAGTATTTCAGACATCAAAGGAACATTTTCTGGTTAGAGCTGCATCAATAAGTATGTTAGCATAAAATTATATATAACATGAGAATTGCTTCAAAGGGAGTTACTTATTTACTCTCAGTAAAAGCTCTCCATTCCTGTGGTTACATGTAGAGTAATAGTGTTGTTTAAGGGTCTTGAATGCTCACTCTCAAAGGCCTGGCCCTGTGACTTTAAAAAAAACTCAAAACTATGCCCAGACTCAGACTCAAACTCAAGAGAATATGTCAGGTGATGACAACGTAAAAATCAGAGTCTCTAAAACTTCCTGAGCACATATTCAGTCTAGTATGATTTTCATGTGCAAATTCAAGCTGAACACATGCTCAAACATATCATTTTGCGAAATAACAGTAACAA
>JAUMGZ010003410.1:0-10444 GCA_032359645.1 Pododesmus macrochisma | reverse complement strand
AGAAAATATCGAGTACAGGTGTAATGATTTATTTAACAAATATATGTTTATCGAATTCAAATACATATTTTCTAATTTAAATACATTTAAAGCTCAATGAAATATAATTGACCGTTTCTTTAGTTCCATCAGTTTTGGAGAGCATACACTGACAAAATACAAATATATAGCAATGCAATTAAATGTAAATAAGTGTTCATTAATAAAGTAAATGTTATTAATTATTACATTGTTATAAAACTGTTCCAGAAATACCGCATTATACTTTACAATTACAGTAAACATGATACAATTATAATTATCAATTCAGTCAATATTATATTGACACAAAGTGAGTAAATATAATCATAGACTGTCATTAGATATTTTCTCCGTAAATAACCGCAAAGAGTCTATGCAGTTATTATTATTTTTTATTTATTTATTTATTTATTTATTTATTCATTTATTCATTTTTTGGTTTTGTTAGTCAATCTGGACCGAAGGTCCAAGGTGGACTTTTCTCATAGAAATCCTGCCCGTCGTTCGTCCGTCGTCGTCGTCCTTAATTTTTCACATTTTCGACTTCTCAAAAACCACTAAACCAATTTCACCTAAACTTGGTAGGATGAATCCCTAGGGGAGGGGGTGTCAGATTTGTTCAAATGAAGGGGCTTAGCCCCAGGGGGCCAAAAAGGGGAACTTCTGACAAAAATTCAAAAATCTTCAAATAAAGTAGAAGGCCTAGAGCTTATTGCTTTTGTGTGTAGTAACTTTAGGGCACGGGGAACCAAGTTTGTTCAAAGCATGACCCTCAGGACAATACTAGGTTACGCGTCTTATCTTGGGGTCAAAGTTCAGGACTAAAGCAAATATGTAGTTTTTCACATTTTAGACTTTTTGTCCCAAACCACTGGACCTATTGCATCCGAACTTGGAAGATGGCATCCCTGATGAAGGGGTATCAGTTTTGGTCAAATGATGGGACTCGGCCCCCAGGAGACACCACTTTAGGGGCCAAATGGGGAAAATTTGACAAAATTTAATATATTCAAATAAACTAGATGGCCCGGATCTTGGTGCTTTGGTCTGTAGTAGCTTTTGGGCATGGAGAAATAAGTTTGTTCAAGGCCTGACCCTGGAGTGAAAATAGGTTACGCGTTTTAGGGTCAAAGTTCAGCATTATGTATGTGTCGGAAATGTGTTAACTTTTCACATTTTCGACTTCTTGCCAACAACTACAGGACCAGTTTCATCAAAACATAGTAGAAGGAATCCCTAGGGGAAGGGGTTTAGATTTGTTCAAATGATTGGGTTCAGCGCCCAGGAGGCGCCACTATGGGGGCCCAAAAGGGGGAAATTTGACAAAAGTTCAAACTTCTTCTCATAAACTGGATGGCCCAGAGCTTAATGCTTTGGTTCTAGTAACTCGGGGGCATTGAGAACAAAATCTGTTCAGTGTGTAACGTTGGGGTCAAAAATAAGTTATATGTTTTGGTGTCACACCTTTGGCTTAATTAGGAATAGTTCCACAAATAACATTATAACAATACGAAAAAGAAACAATAAAAAAAGAATAAATAAAATAACAAGCGCTTTTAAGAGTCAAAAAATGCGGACATGCGCATTCGCAGCTGCATGTTTTCACTTTTAACACAAGATTGATGTCTTACTTTCATGACATTGTCCGTTTACTTCCACGCTTAATCTCTAGACACTAATTGCTTTGTTGTTCCAGCATCACTTGTTTCTGTAATTGTTATTGCTATTGATGTTGTACGTACCCTAAATGGTCAGAAAGGAACTACCTATTAATCTGTACATGTTCCCAATTTATGGAAAGAAATTGAAAGTTTTCGAGTCAAACTTGCCATTTATTATAAATAATATGACCACTACTTCCTTCAAACTGACACTAACCGTGGTTGATAGGTAATTGTTTAAAACTTCTCTACTGTGTCGTCACTTAAACAATTACATGTACCATCGGCATGTATTGTAACAAATGGCGCACCATCCGGTCATTTTGTAATTAAAAGGGAACAATAAAGGAAACATGGCTCAACTCCCGATATACTTTGTGCATCGTGCTGCACGACAAATGTAGAGAATTCTCCATTATAACAAACTCAAATGATCTGATTGAATTTTTAGCCTGGCTCCTGGCTTCCCATATTGGACAATGCATCATGGAAAGGCGGGAACCAGGCTAATAGTATAAAATAAGTCTCCTCGTTCCGCCGAGTACAATCTCTCCTCCAGAGGTGAAGAGTTCATATAAATTCAATCATAACTTTCAATTAGTCAGAAGCATAACAAATATGTACTTTTCACTTTGACATTGATATCAATTCATACGTTGTGCATTTAAAGATTAATGAATTGAGTATAGAGTAAACAGCGTATAGAAAGTAGAAACTGTATAGAAAGACCTGGGCTAAACATAATTAATATATAGCTTTCTTAAGTGAGTATATATGATTTCTGTAACGCATGGTTGATGTTCATGTATTCTATGTATTTGTTAGTGGGTCTGTTCTATTGGGGTTTAACATCCCTTTAAACTCACGTCTATGCCATATCGAAGCGGTGTCTATTTGTTTCAGTGCGAACTGATGGCGACTTTATAGTGCTGTCTCACTGAAATATCACGCCACAGACGCATTATTCTGACACCGAACCAACCAGTTCTACTCTTACGCCGAATGTCTATTGCTTAGCAAGGAGCGAAAAGATAACCTAATCGTCATGTCTCAGGTTTGGCGCGGCCGGGATGGATCGAACCCATGCCTTCCCGCTTACGAATCGAATGTTTGTGTTTGTACAAGTTAGAAACAGTTACTGTTATATGGTGGCTGATATATGCCAGCCCGACCGTGCAACTTTTCGAGACGACAACCAGAGAATAAGCTTTGTTAAATCGCGACTTATCGGCTACAACACGTTGATAAGGATTCTAACATCTTGTATTGTCGCCTCAACAAATCGGGATTAAAGAACTCAGGTTGTCGCCTCGACAAGTAAAGATGGCAAAAATCAGCCATCGTACTCTTAAATATACATTGTAATATGCAAAACGTTCCTTTTTACTCTAACATATTGACGCAGACAAGCAGTAAACGTTAACAACACTTAATGCACTTAACGGTATTCAACCAAGTTTTAGTAACATTTTATGTATATCTACAAACTAAGAAAAACATTAAATAGCCTCTTCAAGATGATTTAGAGCAGTTGTAAAGTATCTTTGTAAATCTAAGTGAAAATTGAAAGCTTATTAGCACGTATCTCTCGCAGTAAACCATATACATGTATTTCATAATCTGTTTAATAAATGAAATTTTGTTTTAACTTTAATCGACATTTCTCCTTCAGATATGTACTTACTTGAGATCGTGAAGGAGTATGCGTGCCTTTATGACGAAATCCACGCTAAATAATAGTCATGTATAATGTCTCTGTTTACGTGTCGTAATAACAGTCTGTGTAAATATTTTTGTGTCACCTTGCTTTGTTAACATATTAAAATCTGGGACTAGTTTCTGTCGTGACGCAAAACCTTTTCAGCACAAAGACAACATCATAAATAATATTTATTCGCTCATATATTGATCAATGTATCATATCACCATATGTTGTAAATTGGGATGGTCTCAATCACGATAGTATTCGTGTGTTTTGAAATGGGTCAAGAAAGAGTGAATCCGAATGTAAACTTACATTTGAATGATCAAGATCGAGTTTTACTTAGTAATGCCAGCCGTCGTTCGTCTTGTCCGTAAATTGTTTTCCCGCTTTTGCATTTCCAATGTTCAAGAATACTCGTGGTCGACCCTTTTTGAGCGAATTTTAATGAGTCCAAGGGGTTCATAAATGGGCGTTGTCTAAATGGGTGGTGGTGGGGAGGGGGGGGGGGTTACACACGGGGCAAAATTTGACAAACATTAAAATACTCTATAATTGCCACACATTTGGCCTTGATAAACAGTTCGCCTCCTACAACATACTCCACAGGAATGCCAAATATGGACATCTTAACAAAGGCTGGTGCATAACTGATGCACGACACATCGAGGTTTGTTTTTGCTTGCAACCCCATCGGAAAACTGCAGCATACTAGCTTTATTGAGCCTGGCCAAAGTTGGGTCGCTGTGAAAAATAAATAGAAAGTCTAAATAATCAGTGTAGATAAGTCTACGGTATGTAGCGGTATAATGACCAAATGTCCAAGAGTTAGAGCTAACATGGTTCCCGCAGCTAAGAACTGTCACACGAGTCATTGTGTGGCTACGGAATAGAGTTGCGTTCGAATGTCGTTATGTATATATTTTAGGTCCCCTCCAAGGCTCCATAGACTAAAAAACAATCTCATAAAATGACAGCAATCGTTAACACGGTATTAAATATGACCAAGTCACCAACAAGCTATAAAATACATGTTATTTATTACTCTCTTTAGCGATACCCGAGTTATACCGATTAAATAATCTTTATTGATTATTAATAAACGCAGTTTTATTTGCTAACAACCGTCTTGTGAAATGAATCAAATTTAGTCAGTTTCTAAGCAATAAAGTACTTTAATAGTAATTTTATCTGTAGGGCGGTTATAGAAATGTTATCAAGACCAGAAGTCGGATACCACAATATTTACCAAAGAGTAAGAATAGAATATTTTACCTGAAAAACACATTTATACTATATCTTGATTTAAAACTTGAAGATTGTATCAGATGACACTGTGATTTAAGACATAAGATAGTAGATAATTTCACATTAACGAATTACAGTTTGTTTGTCTGTCGGCCTCATTATGGTTTAATGTCCTTTCAACATAGGTTTATGTCATATATCGAGACAGTGTCTGATTGTGGCAATGCGCACTGGCTGCGACTATAAAGTGATGTCTCACTGAAATATCACGCCGCAGACATTGATATGATACTTCACCCTGTAACATTATCCTGACAACGAGCCAACCAGTCCTTTTCGTACCCAGAAATGCTGAGCGCACAGCAGGGGTGGGAATATTACCTAATCTTAACGTCTTAATTCAGTCGGGGATCTATCTTTCACAGTGTTTAAACGTTGTGATAATCAACAGACCTTACCTAGCGCAGATGCCGGGATCGAACCCGCAACCTTCTGCGAAGCGAACAACAACTTGTAATATGATAAAAAATGATGTAGAATAGAATAACGGGTAAAAATCTCCATCTAGACTGGTTCTCTCCTTTTGTTCACTTCTCTTCGCCAGGGCTGCACTCCGCTACAGGATCTTATCAACGGGAGAGAACCAGTCCAAAACTAGGAACATTATTGAAATCAGTGAACGACACAGAAAATGCAATTTAATGCAGTGACAGATGTAAGCTCAGTCATATGTCAAGGATTTACACATACATAACGACTATTTACCCAAGTTTATTTGTTTTAACTGTGTAATCGAATTAAATGTAAATTGTCTTGACCTAACGCTCACATCCATCAAAAAGCTCATATTTCAATGTCTTAACTTTTAGCACATTAATATCATACTTCGACTAATGATGGAAATGTTGATAACGGGCGATGGATATGATTTTATTTATTTTATCATCTGTATAGATTGTCTTATACAAATACTTAAATTCATACCTTTCTATTTATTTTGCTTTCAAATAATCCAGATCTGTGTGTAATTATTTAATTAAAGTGACACGCGACACAGTAGGATTTAGACGATCACTTAGGAAAACTAAATAATATGTGTTTAATTGAGTCAACAGGGGTCCCTTTATGCGTACGTTATCCCCATGTCTGTACCCACTATACGTGTCTCATCACAACATATGAGAAAATAAATTGACAAATATATCCTGGCAGATCATGTAGATTAAGTTGATATTACTTGAAACATCAAATGTCAACCTTAATTAAACATGGAGAATTTTAAATTAATATTTTATTAAATAGGTGACGAAATAAGGATACGACCACAAAGCGTAGTACTTATAAGTCTAAAGCATTGTGTAGTTAAACGCCAGGATTAAATACAGATGGTTTATACGCATAGGGGGGTAGGCGGTCACCTCGAGCGAAACTAAATACCCTTTCTAAGCCCAGTTTGATAAATCCCGTACTATCAAAATCAAATTAAAATAGTAAATGAATAGTTAATATGAAATAAGACGTATATGTGAACTAGAAACGCTTGTCCAAACAAGAGTTCCCAAAACAACACTTTTATCAAAGATACGGGGCTGCGCTCACATTCTATAACAATAAGGTTTTTTATAAGGACACCATAGCTTATATGAAAAGTAGATACGTTATCTGGTGAACTAGTTTTATCTTTATGTTTCACATTTATCTAAGAAGAAACTACACAAAGTCAATTCCAATACAATAACGTTTTTACAAGGACACTTGATCTATCTTAGATTAACAGTTTTTGAGTTATCTTGTGAAGTTGTTTTGTCCAAGCTGTGTGTTCCGCATTAATGAGAAGCTACAAAAAGTTTTTACCACAATAACTTTTTTATAAGGACACTTGTTATAGTCTTGAGGAACGGTAGAGTTATCCGGTGAATTTATTTTGCCCGTTTTTGCGCATTTAGAAGTTGCACAAAGACAATTTTAACGTTTTATAAGGACACCGGGTATAGTTGAGATGAAAAATAGAGTTATCTAGTGAATTTGTTTTGTCCGTGAGTACCACATTAAGGAGAAAATACACAAAGTCACTTCTACAGCAAGAGTTATCTGGTGACTTTGGTTTGGCTGTGTGTTACGCATTAAGAAGAAGCTACACAAAACCAATAACGGTTCATGACAACCGTTTATGAAGGCTCTCCATGATAATTCATCATGACTTGATAGAACACTTATCCAACCATTACGTTCGCTTTCTACCACTTCCAGTGACTTTGTCAGGCCATTTGGCACCGGAAAATGCAATTTTCCAATATGTGAGTCCAATTATGAGAGGCGAGTAATTAAAAAGTAGGAATTTATAGTGATTTTGCCTTCCCACGCTTCATCTGTGATTCGAATGAAATTGATACCATAAATCAATATTATTCTATAACATCGCCTCTTGTTTACACGTTGGACAGGTAAAGACAGCGTAAGGTAAGTGTCAAGATAACCAGGTAAAACCAGGTAAAAACAGGTGTGCTCATTCTATAGATGTGTTAAAAGAAGTTTCTATAAAAGTGTTAATTATTTGTTCAAAGTATGAAAAGTAGCTCTTTTTAGATTCTTAAATTAAATTTTTAAACGCGAATATTATCAGGTAAAAAACTATGAATCAAAAAATGGAGGTAAATATGAAAACAAAGGTATTACACGTGTACGTATTCTGTAAAGGTATTACACGTGTACGTATTCTTTAAAGGTACTAAACGTGTACTTTTTGTTTGTATTAAGGGCTTAATGTCCGATCAACAGCTAAGGTCATTTACGGACGTGCCGGTTTACTGGTGGAGGAAAAGGAGTACCCAGAGTAAACCACCGACCTACGGCAAGTCACTGGCAACTTTCTCACACTAGCATGCCCCGGGCGGGAATCGAACTAGGAGATGAAAGGCTCTTATGATTACAAGTCGGCGACTTAAACCACCAGGCCACCGGGGCCCCTAAGGCTAGATAGGCCTCTTGTTAAAATCTTCATCTCATGAACATATGATAACTTTCATATTTGGTATGCATGAACTGTTTTTTAAAAGGTTTGCAAATGAGGAAAAAAAAATCTATGTACAAGCGAACCACTAGGGGGCGCCTTAGTCAACATAGAGTATTTTTTACATTTTTATCTTCTCAAGAACAGCTGGGCAAATTTCAACCAAATTTGGTAGAAAGTATCCCCATGATTAGCAGCTTCAAGTTTGTGAATAAAAAGGGGCTGGTCCCTATAGGAGCCCCATAAGGGGGCAAAAAGGGCTAATATTAGGTTAATTTTTAAAAATTCTTTTTCTCACAAACCGATGCTCTGATTACTTTCATATTTGATATGCATGATCCTTATGCAAATGTTTACAAAGTTTGCAAACGAAAACAAATCTGTGCATAAATGAACCAATAGGGGGCGCTTCAGTCAACATTTTCGATTTCTTCTCAAGAACTGCTGGGCCTGTTTCACCAAATTTAGTAGAAAGTATCCCCATGGATAGCTGCTTTAAGTTTGCAAATAAAAAGGGGCTTGCCCCTTTAGAGGGCAAAAAGGGTAAAATTAGGTTAATTTTTAAAATTCTAATCACAAACCGATACTCTGATTACTTTAATATTTGATATGCTTGACCTTTGAGCCAATGTTTATAAAATTTGCAATTAAACAAAAATCTGTGCATAAACGAACCACTAGGAGGCACTTCAGGTGATATAGGGTATGTTTCATATTTTTGACTTCTTCTCAAGAACTGCTTTTTGTAGACTATAACTCGTAAAATGTTTTTTCTATGATGTCATTGATGACTGTTAAGGCCCATTGCACCTCTTGTTAATTCACCAAAATTTCTTTTAAGGCCATTAATTATAATGAACTTAAAAACATATTTTCATGACTTGTTTTCTTATGACTTTTTTATGCCGTAGCTAAGGATTGAACATGAGTTGTTCCAATATTTAATTAACGTTCTCTCACCTACTGTTTTATTCTGGTGTCTTTCAGGACACAATTCTATGGCCTGACTCTCTCTAGAGTTAGTGAATTACATATATAAACCTTTATTTTAATTGCATTTGTCTGCCACCATATCATTGATTCTGGTTCTACCTACAGATATATCTTAATTCATGCCAAAATTTATGGAAAGAAATTCATTCATTTATAAAAATGTCTGATAAATCTACAGACGCTGAGAGTTATTTCCATTGATTTTTGCTGATTTTGTGTTGAATTGTTATCATGGTGTGTGGTAAAATCAAAGCTTGAATGCTGTGTAGGTTTAAGATATTGATGTTACAGGTATGATGGCCACATCCTCCCACATTTACTGATTATTGTTACTGTGAAATAAAACACCTAATCGCTCCACTATGAGCTGTAAATTATGTTTCATCAGCACTGTGTACAACAAGGTTCTAAAGCTATATTAACAAGAAACAGTTGCATCCAATTCACAAGATTGGTTATAACCCTATCTGTTTTGTCAATCTTATTTCAGCAGCAGTTGCCAAGTGTTTGTCATGTTTATTTTTTGTGTAAACAATTATTATTAGACTTTGTGCCATTCAATCATTTTCATCTTTTGTACACTTTGAGTGAGTTATCTCCCTTCCCTTATACCTTTGTCACAGCAAAATATGACCTTTTTGTAAACATTTGTTGATGTGTTTTCTAAAAGGTGAAATAGAATATAGAGCTGATTGTATTAAGGTATATAAAGGTAAAAGAACGTGATTGGTTACATGTAACTTGTCTTATTATAATGATGTATAGGTAATGTATGTACTACCTTCAAATTTTGCTCTTGTACAATTGTTTTGGCTACTTATGTTGTTTGTTGTTTAAAGCAACAAGAGCATATAATGAAATGTTTTTTCAACTACAACAAAGTTTGAGTCTGGACTCACCCTGTCTGCCCATTCTTTAGCTTTTCTTTGTCTGTACTAGAATGGCTACACCTTAAAAAGTTTCGCAGAAAAAACTGAGAGGAAAGATGAAGAAACTGGAAAACATATATTGCATAAAAAACTTCTGCTACAAGTTTTCAACATGTTTCACCCTTTAACTTGTAAATAAATAATTCACAGTTATTTTTTTTTACCCACCCTAGCTCATATATTGTTTTTTTCTTGTTTTTTCAATGATAATGATAATGTTAACAAATTAACACCAAATCAAAATTTTAGTTAATGATTGATTAGATTTTTACAAAAACCATTGCTAGAAAAAAATATGATCTAGAGAGGTTTGAATTCCCACGACAGCTAGTTTGTCTTAAGTCCCAAATTTAAAAAAAAATTCATTTATTTTGTCTGCAAGTTCGATTTTGTGAAATAAAAATGTTAAGATCAAGACTAAATTGTGATAGAAAAATAAGAAAAACCATTTAAAGAAAAAAAATGGAGTGGTGCTGTGTGGGATTGAACCTGTGACCTTTGCATTACCGAGCAAAGGTCTCTTATAACTGAGCTACACAGACTTCTTTCAATTTTTAGTACATCTGGACCAAAGGTCCAAGGTGGACTACGCTCTTACAAATCACATCCATCGTCTGTGTCTGTCTGTCGGTCCGTCGGTCCGTCGGTCCGTCGCCTGTCCCTTGGGTAAAAAATAGGTTATGCGATTTGGGGTCTATGTTCAACACTATAGCAAATAGGTAACTATTCACATTTTTGACTTCTTGTCCAAAACTATCGGACCAATTTCATCAAAACTTGGTAGAAGTCATCTTTGGGGGAAGCGAATTCAGGTTTGTTTAAAAGAAGGGAATCTGGCCCCAGGGGCGCCACTTTCGGGCCCAAAGGGGGAAAATTTGAC
>JAUMGZ010003399.1:0-10444 GCA_032359645.1 Pododesmus macrochisma | reverse complement strand
GAATTTTAATTAGGCGGCATCAACAGGAAAATACCTGATTTATATCTATTGTTTACTCGATTACATCACATTTTATTACCATGCAACTGTTATTTCTCTTCTAATCTAGGCATTTACTTGACGTTTGTAGCTGAATTAGGTTAATTGAAATGCATCGATTTGGAGAATATTACAGCTTTAATGTATTGGTTAAATTCCCCTTTACATACCCACCAAGATTGATGATGGGTGCATAGGTAGGAAAGGAACACATTTTTTCAGTTAAATATGACATATAAACTATGATATCAAAGGTTAGAAGGTCAACACATCAACATTATGAGTTACGTAGTTCATTACATATTGAAATGAAGTATAGGATGATTTATTCCTGAAGTTTTTTCACTAAAACTTTTCACATCTTCGACTTCTTCTCCTATACCACTGGACCAATTTCATCGTGACTTGGTAGGAAGTATCTCTAGGGGAAGGGGATTCAGATTTGTTCAAATGAAGGGGCTCGGCATTTTTGGGTCAAAATTCAACACTACATATAGAGCAAATGTGAACTTTTCATACTATTGACTTCTTGTCCAAAATAACTGGGAAGAAAGCATCTCTAGGGGAGGGTATCAGATTTGTTCAAATGCTAGGGCTAGGCCCCCAAGGTGGGGAGCGAAATGGGAAAATTTAACAAAATTTCAAAAATCTTCTTATAAACTAGATGGCCTAGAGCTTCATGCTTTGGTATGTAAGTAATTTTAGGGCATTAAGAACCAAATTGTTCCAGGCATGACCCAGGGGTCAAAAAAAGTTTACACATTTCGGGTCAAAGTTCAACACTGTATATGTAGCAAATGTATTAACAGTGAACATTTTCGACTTCTTGTCCAAAACTACTTGTCCAAAACTATCTGACCAATATCATCCAAACTAGGTAGAAGGCATCTCTAGGGAAAGGGACTTCAGACTTCAAGTATTCAAATGCCAATCTAGATGGACGTTAAGGCCTGATGGGTCTCTTGTTTAAAATGAAATGAAATTTGGCCTGAAATAATTGTCGCTTCTTTAGTACAGTTCAAAATTGAAACGGATGCAATATCTGAGGCCATGCAAATTGTGCCACAGTGTAGGTCCCTAAGTTCCATGGTATTAATTTGACCTTGAACTCTGAACAAGGACCAATCAACAACAATAGCAAACATTTTTGTGACTTGGATTGCCAGAACAATGTTGCTGTTTAGATAATATTGTGAGATATCATAGAGAAGACACATAAACATGACAGTTGCGATGTAGCAACAAGTTATTTTTTCGTCTGTTACTGTGCATGTCAGACAGACAACATGGAGATGGTCTAACTGATACAAAGATGGATGCCCTCACGTGAGTTTTATGTGCCATGGCTGGACTGTCTGTCTGCAAATCTTTCCCAATTGTTCGAAACTATTAACGTAACTCTTAAAAACATGGAAAATGTACAGAAATGCGTTCAGAAAGCACAGTTTACTAGACAGAAACTATCAAACTCTGATCTCATATACCGAGTAATATGTGACAGCAAAACTTAAATATGTAATGGAAGTGTATAATTAAAATTGTTTTATTTCTGTTTTTTGTAATTCTAAGAACCATAAAATACATATAATACAAAAATGCTCAAAATGAAATGTATAATTGCAGTCTGAATTTTTTATTTTGTATAATTTGATAATATTATATAAATGTGTAGAAAAAACTACAGTAAAAGAAGAAAATGTGTTTGGATGAAATTGTAATACAGATAGCACAACATAGCCAAATACAATAATTGGATGTACATAATATTATTCAGTGTATTTATATATATACTGTTTTTCAGGAAGGGTTTAAACAGAATAAACATCAAGACTAGTTTACTTAGTATATATGGAATTGCTTTTTCGAAGAAACATTACCTGTAAATAACATCAATCCCAGTTATGTTGTGACTTGAATAATAGATACAATTAAATCAAATTAGAAAGAAAAAACAAATAAAAGGCAATTTTGTATTGTTGTGAATGAATATCTTTATCAAATTCTTTGTTGATTTAATAAATGTAAACTGATAAATTAAAAAAAAAACCAAAAATAAAACCAAAAGCTGCTTCTTACAAGTTTAGAGACATATTTCTTTGTTAAAAGTGCATGGCCTTGGGAGACCCAATCATACATTCACAAAACAGCTGCAGAAGTTTTTATAATTTGAAGAATGATTTAGAGAAATAATTGTTAAATTTAAAATATAGATAACGGTAAAGCTTTGCCAATATTTATCTCTCAATTATCTAAACTCATTTCTGCCATCATCTAGATATAATAATTCTTCTTCAGTTTTCTCTTTTTTTCTCTGTTTATGGTAAACATGCTCTCTACAGGATGCAGATGAATCACGACTTTGTTTTTATTTTCGTGATTTACGATTAAGATCTTTGAATCAGACGATGACTGCGGATGGGATATTACAACACATTGCGATACATTTTTATGTAATTTATAAACCAGTAGAATGCGTGCATATTCAAATTAATCAGTGACGACCACGCGGCAGTTCTCCACTATCTGTGTTCTAATCAGATTATTCTGCTCAAATGATCTAAGTAGTGACAATTAAAACCTTTTTTTTTAATTTCAGAGAAAGACAGTTAATATCGCTGATCAATAGATGCATGGTCACCGAAATTCAATTCTAAAAAAAACTCGTTCTTGGAGAGACATGGAATCGGGCATGCTAATTCTGAACAATGCAATCATGATATGTGAATTGTTAAGCATTCGCAGTAATTTAAAAAATGCATCACACACGTTATCAGACAAAAGCATCTTTTTGTGCGGGATGAAATGGGTCTGAAGCATGCGATTCTTCGGAATTAACCTGCAGAGACGTTCAGCCCAATTCTCAGGTGCATAATAACGGTCTTCAGGAAGCACCAAATAAGAGTTGTTAGCAGCCGCCAATATAGCGGTTCCTTTACCTATAGCATTATAAGTGTATATGAGAACGACTCAAATTTTCTTTTGACACAAAATCAATATTCTACCCACTTTTGTCTGGCTCATCAACAGAATTCAAATAAATTTATGAATCATGCAGAAGGCTGTGAGGGATAATCCTCGTACAAATCTTTGAAGTTTGGGACTTACGTAACATGAGGTATCAAATTTCTACGAAAAAAACCAATACATTTGATCATAATGGGTTTGTTTAATGATCTTGCTAATTAAAGAAGATTTAACAACACAACAATGGTTCTGTAATCTTGATGTTATCATTGATTTGACATAACGTTGTGCTGCATGTGTAGAGAGAATGATGAACAAATGCATGTGATCTACTAAGGAAATATTTATCAACTACCTTTTACTGCCGAGACTAATAATTCCCAACATCACACAGAGCCATTATAAGTCTTCATGCATTTACAGCCTTATTCAGCTGTAACCAGTTCATGTGAACTTTTTCCAATATTTATGAGGTCGTCATAGTATATATATACAAGAGCTGCACAATTTATTTTAGCTCCAGACTTTTTAAGCAAAAAACCACATGAAAGGCATGAATTGAAAACAGCTTCCTCAATTAAGATAACTAGGGTTTATGATTGTATATATTGAATTGGTTTTATAAAGGCAAGTCATTCTTGATAAAATCATGCATAAATATACAACACAAGTACTTATTTACATGGAATTACACTGGATTCTCTTAAAACAACAACACTTGTTATAACAGCAAAGTCGATTAGTACAATGAAGATAAATTTTGAAGAAATAAACCAAATGACTATTATTTTGATTCATTGCATGCAACAGCAAATTCTTTACAATGACAAAAAACTCAACGACAAACATGGGTGTTGTAAAGGGACTCCACTGTATTACACAAAAATTATCATTACATTTCAAAACGTAACATTATTATAATCTGTCCGACTTTACCCATATATATTGTGTTAGGCAAAATTATAGTATTAACAATTAAGAATTGAATTGTGATTTAGTAAAATTCAAGGGGATGATAACAGTTGGTCCCACTGTGCTAAATAAGTGAACTGCATGAAAATTTGGCACAGGATCCAACTATAATCATCACCTCATGAAATTGACTAAATCACTTTTCGAGTCTTATTTTATTTTATGAATTAAATGACACTGTTTTTATTTTATTTTCGTAAATTTTATGACTGTTATTACATAAAATGAAAGAGTTATATGTTGGATTAACGCATACGTTTAAACAGTCAACTGTCGAAATTCTCTAGGACAATAACTTAACAATATGACGTCATAATTGTCACACGTGGAGCAATTAGATTCATTGGTAAATGAACATCGTTTACGGGCTCATTGAATGCTGTTTGAGTTGTAATATAAATATTAGTGTATATTAAATACAGAGAATCAGTTAGATAATGCTTATTAGTTATCTCCCCTTCCCCAAATATTTTTCTGAGAGAAACTAATGTATATAAAAAATTGAAATCTTTCAGTAAGAAAATAGATACTTTACAGTATGTGTGCATGGGGACTACACCAAAACTGCAGATATGTCATTACTTTTCATCTGCACCATATATCAACTTTGGAGTAAATTGTTTTCTTGGCATTTCTCATATCTGCATGCTGATTCCAAAAGACTATCAGTTCATCAATGGAATCAGAATTCATTTTACTTGAAAAATATACATGACCCAATAACCCATTTCCATGCAAAACTGATCAATTTGAACGTCTGCACATGCAAAAATATCATTTCTTTAACTTCTTGGAGAATTTCATCTATTGAAACAACTAAAACACAGCATAAATGTGCTATCGACTGCAAAATCTGTGGATCCATTTTCATCAAATTACGCTGCCTAGACAATCTTCATAAAGAATGATTTCACAAGAATACGTACGCTCCCTGGAAGACATCGGAGAAAGGTATCTTTCGATTTTTGCCAAACCTAATCTGATCGCTTTTAAATGGGAAGCTCGGAAATTGCATTATGGATAATATTACACAAGCTGTTCAAATTTGTCTATATTGCTCTATAGCATATAATACATGTATGTGCTTATCTTCTAATGGTCTATCATCGACCCAAACAAAAAAAAGCCATTAGGTCGTGACCTGTTACGGTAATTTGAGTTTTGATGTTTCGATCGTAATTAGTCCAATGTACAGTAGATGTATTTATTAATGGAGACATTTAATAGAATTTTGTGAATGTACTTTGATGCAAGATAATTGTTGTATAAGATGAGTTTGCTATCAATTTGTGTTATTTCAATTTAAATCACAATTAGTCATGCAATTATCAAAAGTTGCTTTTTTTGCTTGCCTATTCGCCTTAACAGTACCGTCGGTGTCCCATTTGGTTAAAGTTTTTGGGCAAGCTGTGTTTTGGTGTTTAATTAAACTTTTAATAAATTTTACATTGTAATATGGTTATAGCAGTTGTGACCATATTTGCTCATTATTGGTCCCAAAAAAAGGCTTTTGGAATTGGTTCAAGATCTTTGCAAGTTCTAAAGGTTAAAGTTTTTGGCAAGTTCTTTTGAACTTGATTAAGCAGTGACTTAGTACAAGTACTAGGATGCTGATATTTGGCATGAGGGTAGTTTGGGGGTATTATAGTCATTTAGCAGAGTGAACTTTGAAATACTTTTATTCAAAAAAAAAAACAAACAAACAAAAACACAAACTGAATTTTGACATGTTTTTGGACTTTTTCCAGGTTAAGTTTTGCTGCAAGTGTTGAAATGCTCTTACAGTGGCGTGAATGGGGAATACTTTTTTAAAAAAAAATACAACTTTGACGACAAAATGACTTGAAATTTGTTTTCTATGCCTAAATCAATAATTAATTATGAGCACTAGCTAGGATGCTGATATTTGAATTGAGGGTTGTTTTGAGCTATTAGATTCATTAAATGCAATCATAGTTGAAATTTCTTGTTCAATCTGTTATCCAAAATGATGACCATGGCCTCTGATTGGTCGAAATATAAATATTGTCCGATTTCGATGTATTATGACACTGCAATCTCAACTGCGTATGATTTTTTCCCCGATTTGTTATCAAAAGATAACGGCCAAGGCCTCTGATTGGTCGAAATTTAGATATTGCCTGATTTTGTCTTAATTTGGTACTCAGATGTATAAATTCACTGTAACAACAACTACATGTAATTTTTTTCTGATCTATTATCTAAGATGGGACATTCTGTAATGGCCCCCTAATGATTCACACTCATTTTCAAAAACACTTTTAATAGGTAGCTATGCTGTTCTCCAACAGCTTTTGTTTAACATTTTGTCAATAAGAATAACATTTTCCCTACCTTAATAACATTGACACATATAAGGCAAATCAAAATTAATACTGTGTTTCCGCTAACAGCTTTAAAAAAAAATTAGGGTACGTACATGTAGGTAGGCAAATATTTTTTATTTTAGTTCAAGTTTTTACATAGTTTATATAGAGACAGAGGTTCTGACTTTAACAGTACTTGTCTGAAAATGGCATGAAATTTTTTAGGGTAGGCACTTAAAATTAGGGTGGGTAGGGTGTTAGCGGAAACACAAATATTTTTTCTTTTGGCCTAATAGTACATTTGATCACTTGAGCATGTAAATGTACATATGTACCACACATACTTTTATGGAACCATTATATTAACCCACATCTAAATAATTCATACCTTAAACATTGCTTTCTTAAGTCATTTACATGTACCTGGTATATTTGTAACAGGATGTACAAGAATACAATACATCTGCAATTAGAATTTACATAATTATATCTCCCCGCTCATTTATTTAAAAAAAAAAAAAAAAAATAGTTCATGATGAGTAATATAATGATGACTCACGTGCAAAGTAGATATTTTTACAATGTCTCTATATAAGATGATGATTCATGAATAAATCAATTCAAACCTAAAGCAATATAAAGGTAAACCTTCTTTAATCCATGCACTATCTTTCATCGACTCTATCATTTTAAAACACTAAACATGGTGTTGAATTGATGTTAATTTTTCTCTTGTTAAAGTTTTGAAACAGCTTTTGATCTTGATTTTTATTTTTCTCTTCAGAAAGTATCAGAACCAAACCTTCCCACTTAACCTTCAGAGGTGGACAGGGCCGCAAACCACAAACATTTAAAGATTTGAAAATAAATTTCTTGACATTAAATATACTGACCTAAACAATGCACAATATATGATCGGTGGTGATTAAAAGCACGATGATACTGATAGATAGGTCTAACATGTTAATGTGAATTCAAACTTACCATGAGCCGCCGATGCCTTCTGATTATTTTCATATCAACATGTGTATATTCATCATTTTTTTTGTCAGAAATTAAAGATGGTGCTTGAATTTGTTATCTTCAAGAACAAAAAGTTGTCATCAAATTTAAAAAATACATTTTTTATTATTATAAGTTAAGACACAATCCGTATGTTGTTATATACATCATTATGTAATTGTTTGCATTGTTGTGTTCCAATCACAAATTTTGTTGGTTTTACGTATATTGTAATAACCAAACTAAAACAGTCTCATTTGGCTGGTTAGTTCTTGTGGTGACTTTTTGATGTAGCTATTGTTTGTTTGTCAATAGAGTTTGTTCTGTTGATCCTATTTCTTCTTGTCTGATAAGACATGAAACAACAGTTTCGTTACTTTACCAATGAAAAAACAAAAACTGAGTAGGTAACAAATCTACATACACCGGGGATGCTTGTAATAAGCCACCCAGTGTCACCTGGTGGTATCCCATGTAGACAGAGATCCATCATAAGCATACACCGGATTGATTTTGTAGAAGTCGACCTAAAACATAGTTATTAGAAGATTTTTGTAATTATGTCAACATTCTGCTGTTGTGTCCCTTATTAGCGCCTCCTGGGTCGGATGAACCAATCATTTGGACAACAGTGAATCACCATCCGAAGGAAGTTGCCCTCTAAATTGGTAAGAAATTCGTTCAGTGGTTTTAGAGAAGATGAAAACGTTAAAGGTTAATAGTGTTGAATCTTAAAGAGGAAACGCGTTATCTTTTGTTTACCCAAGCGCCGCACCTTAAACAAAATTGGTTCTTAATGATCAAAGGTTACTACATATGCAAACATTTAGCTTATTATTTGATAGAGGAAAAGTTTTCCAATTTTGAACCCGTTTGTGGCTCCCTTTGGTTCTGAGGCACATAATTTGAAAAAATCTGAATTTTCATTCCCATCGGGTCTTTTCCATTTTAATTAAAATTGGTCATTTGTTTTTGAGAGGAAGTTGAAAATGTGAAATGTTTATGTATTTGCTGTAGTATAAAATCCAGTACATCGATTGGAAAACATCTTTATACATATGTTTTAGCGATTTGAAAATAGCTTCCAACAGGTTTGACCATTTACTGTGTAGCAACTACTCCAGCAACATTGAAGTACTAAGAAGATCACAAATGATCGGTCTTCATGTCAAGTTTTGTATAATGGTATTCTAACAGGGTCATTCAACATCTTGACTGGAGTTTGACAAACGTTTTTGATGTCACAATTCTCGTTTTTGATTGCAGTATTTTGACCATGGCCAGAAAACAGTTTAGTGGTATCCAGTTGATAATTATGAAACACTTAAGCGGACCTAGACGTTTCCAAGCATTGTCCTCTTGCCACACAAACATATCAACGTGCAAAGGGAACACAAATAGAAAAGGCAGGTGAAATACGACCGAGTGTTGTTGTAAGAAAGAAGAAGATTTTGCGCATAACACCCGCAAATCTTCTTTAAGGGTTACCAACAAAAAGATTGGGGATATAGAGCAGTTGTATGACTAACCATAGGAAAAGCAGTATATAAGGAAGATGGAAGAGATAAGGACATCAGAGCATAAATTGGAAAGGTAACTGTTGTTTACAAGTCTTTTAAGCCAATACGGAGGTTGCAATCAATCTCAATATGAACGAACCTTCAACTGAAATGTATAGTCAGTACTAGGCTTTTCAGTAAGTGACTTATGAACATCGTAAAATTAAATGACAATACAAAGTTTCCCGGACCGTAGTCTGGGAAAAACCGGTTAGGGGGCAAAACAAATTTAAAAGCAAATGCCCCCTCGTAGGATACGGCCCTGGTCTCAATTGAAGAAGCTTAAGCATCCAAACTTCAACTAAATTACAGATAAAGAAACCCAAGTAAGGATGGATTGGTCAAGCCTTGAGAAAGACTCATTAATCAACAGTTCATCATGCCTCAAAAACAAGATGGCTGGAATCATCAGAACGAGATACCTTGACAAACCAACAACAATCGCATCAAATAATACAACACCGGAATGAAAAGGAAATCAAATGACGTCACAACATTCCTCAAGGCTAGTTATGCTTGCTGGTTGACTTAAGACGGTCATCTGGCATGAAAACGGCGGAGTAGTTAAACAGTGACTGATGCCTCAACCTTCCAAAACCCGCACGAGGCAAGCAGTTTCAAGTAGAAACATACATTTAGAAAATTCATTTATACACTTCATGGCGCTGCTAAGTATTTTTAAGTTAAACATTTAACGATTACGATTTATAAATAGCTATAGGATACATTAAAATTGAACGTAACAAAGCAGCACAAAGCTGATAACAGTGGCTAAAATATGGATGATTCGTAGAGTCCAAACATAGTTAACTATATGAATATTGACATTGATGAACAATTAATGTGCTTTAATGTAAATATCAAAACCAAAGTCAACTGAAAATCGAACGGGGACCGTTGGAGAGCGAACACTAATTCCAATTAACTGTCGGGTGAAAAAAACGAATTCTCAGTTAAAAAAGAGCCTACCAACACTAATATAAAGATGGTTAATTGAACACGTAACGCCACATGTTGGTTACCCTTTTGAACAGCTAGAACAAGCTGGAGCTCAGAAGAGGACAAGGTGGCTTTCCTTTGTAGACGACCCATGATCCAACATACAAGGATTTAAGGTAAGTAAGAATAATAAAAAACGTAGAAATGTGACCCCAAAACGCGTGATCTTTTCAATTTCAGGGTTGCACTCAGTGTAAAACAGTTTCCGTGCCCCTTAGTATGACCCCAAAACACGTGATCCTTTCAATTTCAGGGTTGCACTAAGTGTAAAATAGTTTCCCTGCCCCTTAGTATGACCCCAAAAAACGTGATCTTTTCAATTGCAGGGTTGCCACTAAGTGTAAGTTTCCGTGCTCCTTAGAAACGTTTAGCTCTATTTCAAAACTTCATAAGAGACAGCCTCCCCGTGCTAGATGCCTTATCGTGGTAGGGAGGTTTGCGAGTCTCGATGACCTGGAGAGCTATGCTGGCGGGAACTTGTGTTTCTGGTAGGGTCACCCAAGTCAAACAGGTTGAAAGGTAGAGACCAGACAAAGATCTGCACGTCCTTCGGAGGGGACGCTAAGCTGGCGGTCCCGTGTA
>JAUMGZ010003388.1:0-10444 GCA_032359645.1 Pododesmus macrochisma | reverse complement strand
TGTCAGTTTGCATTTAAACAGTCTTCTCTGAGCCTTTTGGGCAGATTTCAACCAAATTTGGCAGGAAGCATCCTAGGAGAAGGGGATTAAAGATTGTACAAATGAAGTATCTAACCCCAAGGGGACAGGTGGGCAGGGCCAAAAGGGGTAAATTTGACAGTACGCCTTTAAATTACTTCTCCTCTGAAACTACTGGGCAAATTTCAACCAGATGGACGTTGAGGCCCCATGGGCCTCTTGTTTCTAAAACCACCGGACCAACATCTTATATAATTTATAAGCATTCTTTTGACAATGTTTTAAATACATTAATTATCTTACACATAAATGTTAGAGCTTTAATACATGTATGTCAAATATATCTTCCTTGTGACATCTGTAGATTATAATTGGTCCCGAAGTCAGGTATCAAGTATTAAAAAAGGTAGTATGGGTTCGTTTTGTGACATGAAGTTAGGAAGAATAACATCTATATCAGAATGGACAATAACAAGTCATAAAGGACTGGACTCATGACTCGTACAGAAGCGGTCGAAAAAAATATAATCATATATGATAAACTTGAGCGGACCACATAGGACAAATAGGACACGATTGAATGGTATATTCACATATATGGTCATAGTATATATATATATGCTATATAAATCCTTTAGACACTGAGGTTGAGATTTGTTTAAACCTTGACCCTTAGATAATTGAAGTTGTGACCGAGTGACTCTGAATTGGGATGGAGTCGGGGTTAGAAATTAAATATAGCCGAAAATATAGGAACACGCACAAGAATTACTGTCATTTATACTGCCCGTATTTGCAGACAACAACAACAGTAAAATCATCAAGGTAAACAAAATTGGTTCAAAAACCCGAATGCAACAGCATACAAAGAACAAGTGATATGGAAAGGTAAATTGCAATATGTATATACACATGTACTTGTTAATTCGTGGTGCAGATTTCATGTGTTGTATTTGTTTGCTGTGAAGTGATTTCTTTTTGTATAAAGTTTATATTCCTAACTAAGGCTAATGTACACATAATTTCTTTAGGTTCAGTTCACTGAACTACAAGTGTGGAAGAATTTTACTGACATGCGCAGAGCACAACTGCAAGTACCAGAACACATTGCAAAGGTAAGAAATTAAACCATTTAAACATTATTTTGCAAACCAATCAGTACTGTTTCAATTCTAGTTCAAAAACCCATAATTACTGGCCTTTCAATTTTGTATTGTCCTTATTTATAATTGGTATTTTTTTTATTATTTTTTACTGGGGTAAAGCATTCTACAAAGTACAATACAGCAATGCCACACGATTAGAAAATTAATTATGAAATAAGTGTTCTTTATTAGGATGTTTTGGAGCTTGGCTTCGGATCAAGAGCGAGGTCCTCTCACCCATTTGGTTGGATTAACGTCATTTTTTAATGGTTTGCTAGTTGGTTCTGGTGGTGACTTTTTGATGAAGCTATTGTTTATTTGTCAATAACGTTTGTTCTTTTGATTCTTTTTCTTCCTGTTTTATTAACACAGTCAGACATAAAACGATATATTTTATTTACTTTGTTAATTTATTTTAAACCTGTTTCTTCTGTGGTTGCAGTTGTTTCATCAGAGCAATCGTGACAATGCTGACATAGATACACATAGCACAATTCGAAATTACATACAAGCGTGCATTACGTTGTGTTGGTTTGCTGCTATTCAAGATCCGCCAGTTGTGTTTTTACTGGACGTAAAGAAAGACGATGATGTTGATGATCGATATTTCAGAGAGTATACACGGACAGGAAGTGTTGTAGAATTTTTGGTTTGGCCAGCAATGCTCCTCCATAAAGACGGCTCTATCCTATGCCGTGGTGTTGTACAACCACTCAAAAAATAATGACATTAATAATAATAAATAAAGCAAGCATGACCTAAAGGATTTTAAATAAATTTTGTTGTTTTGTTGATATACCCTATAACTAGTATGTTTACATTTTGTGATACCTTTGCATTGCGTCTGCTTGTTTCTTTGGTACAACCGGAGAACGTAGATTCATAGACTTGTAAGTAACAATTGGAAGTGCTCTAAGCAATTCTCAGAGTGCTACAATATATGCCTACAGGGAAGGTGACTTTGGTGTAGGTGTTGAGGGCCATGACTCACAATTTGTTTACAATTCAACAATAAGATCTGTGAAGTGCTGGTTGCTGGAAATTTGTTACACAGGTGTAGGTTTTGTATGCTTGATAGCAAAGGGTTATTATTACGAAAGCAAAGGATGGTAAGAAGAGTCAATTGTACAAATGAAAAAAATTAATTCACAAAGGAAGAAAGCATAAAGATGTGACACGCGATATGCTTGTAAATAAACTTCTGATCAGCAGAAGTCTAAAATTAAAAACTTAGAATATGAACTTGCTAAAATTAAGCGTGAGTGTGATAAAGAAATTTTGGAGAAGGGTGTTTCGGTCGATACAAGTCAAAGTGCTGAGTTAAAGGATTTAATGGCCTCCTGTAGTGATGCTGTTAAAAGCGCTTTATATCCAGATGAAAATTATTTTCAAAGATTGTTTTGGGAACAGCAAAAGAAATTTGTGCAATCTGGGAAAAATGGTATGCGAGGCATCCAATGATAATAAGGGGGTGTCTATGTATTCGACAAAAATCTGCAAAGGCTTATGACTGTCTTCGGGATGCTTGGTTTATCAAGTTATCAAGTGCTCGAACTTTGTTTGACTACTCCCATTAAGAAGCACAGAACGCTATAAATCAGATTCGTGCAGTTAATGCCCAAGGCCTTGCTCCTGTCAAAGGAAACACAATTGTTCAGAATTATGAAAATGCAAGGCCTTTGATTAACAATTCTAAGTTGCAGAAACGTAAACGAAAGAACTTTAAAATTTAACTGCAGAACGAAATCTGTTTACATATTCATATATCGTGTTCATTAGTATCATGTCGAAAATACTTTAAAGCCATGATCTAAAAAGAAATAACTAAAACATATTTACTTTCATTGGATTAAGAAAACTGAATTGTTACTTACAAGTCTATGGTAGATTCAATGCGCGATGAGACATATAAGAGGACGATGAGACATATAAGTGCGCGATAAGACATATAAGTGCGCGATGAGACATATAAGTGCGCGATGAGACATATATGTGAACGATGAGACATATATGTGAACGATGAGACATATAAGTAGGCGATGAGACATAAAAGTGTGCGATGATACATATAAGTGTGCGATGAGACATATAAGTGTGCGATGATACATATAAGTGTGCGATGATACATATAAGTGTGCGATGAGACATATAAGTAGGCGATGAGACATATAAGAGCGCGATGAGACATATAAGTAGGCGATGAGACATAACAGTTTAAGTTTGAAAAAAACATGAGTTACTGTTTTCATTAAATATTTGTAAACAAAATCGTTATTTTTATATTAGATATTGATGTTAAAGAATTTAGTTCTCTTTTTACTCTTACAACGTCACTGAAATCTCTGAAGAGACTATATTTTCTTCCTTAATTGACGACTGTTCATTAATCGAGCAGGCCAGGCCATTGGAACTTAAATATTAGTTTCTTCAACGAATTAGATATGTTTCATATTTCTTGTTTAACAACTGGAATAAAGGCGTAAATATATGAATTACTTCATTCCATATGTGTCTATGGTTGTTGGGAAACAATTGGATGCATGCATATTCTAAATACATATGGTGCCAGGGTCAGACCTTGGGCTAACTTAATTTGCCATGTCTCTTGTTTGCAACGTATTTCCTTATTGTACCCCCTAGTGGTGACTCGTGTTGGCCCCAAGACACATCTTTCACACAGACAGGAATTTCTCCCAAAATATAAAGTAAAAATATTTAAGTTAACATATTTGCTATGATTTTATATGTTCTCTTTCCCCTAAAGTACGTTACCAAGTTGGTCTTAATTACCATGTCTTAAACAAACTTTGTTGACCAAACCTCAGGGTTACTACATAATACAAAAATGCAATCTGAAAGATGCCTCCGATAAATATGATATCTGTAAGAGCAAAGAGCAATTACTCTATGTGAGACACCCCGTCCCGAGGCCCAGATCTTGCTTCGAAGCAAGTAAGCATTTAGCCTAGCCTTAAATTGTTTTGAAGATTTGAAGATGTTGATGACAAATTCCCCCCAATAGTGTCGTCCCAGGTGACGGAGACCAATCATTTGAAGAAAAAGTCGAATCCCACCCACACCCACCCACCCACACACACACACACACACACACACACACACACAAAGGTGCTTCCCATTAAGAATGATTGTTATTGACTTTGTGTTTTTCGGACGTCAAATATGAAGTGCTGATGACGGGTGGCTTATCTATCGGAAAAGTCCTCTTTGGATTTGGGGTCCAGACAAAAACTAATATAAAAACACTTTAAGTTATCAGTAACATAACAATTAAAGTCTACTGTTATTTAAAAAGAGAAGTGTTTTCAAAATACATTCCTTCTTCTAATGTGTCGCCCATCATCAGTAGTGTGTATTTTTATATTTGTTCAGAAAAGAAGGTAAAAACCCCATTCGCATTACTGTCACCATCAGAATGAACGTGCTAATTAGGACGAGCATTTAAAATGAAATCAAACCAACTATATATATATATAAGTAAGAAAACCTAGCTCATGCCCCAAAGCCAACTGGACAACTGTTTCAGAGAATCCAGTCATTTCAAGTGACATTTGTTTTATTATAACTATTTAGTTGGATTTCGAATCCTAAAAAAGCTGAAACAAAATTATAAAACAAAATCATTCCTTTCCCATCAGAAAATATTCTTACCAATAGTACAAGCAAAGCAAAAAATCCAACTCTAAGTTAACTAAAACGGGAGGACAAGAGAAACATAATCTGCAATTCACTAAAAATGTGCATTTCTCTAGTATGGTATGGTATTTAATTAAACAATACCTTAGGGGTCATCTATAATTATCATCCTTTTTCCAAAGTCTGCTAACAGCAATCTTTTTTCAAACCCCCGTCCCCCTGCAAAAGTGTACATTATACTTTATTATACCGTAGTTTTTTGTATTATACACATTTATTTCACTTGTTTTTTGGGTTGTCAAACAACGTTAGTTGTTGCGCCATTTCTCAAATAATGTAAACAAGCTCATCATCAACGCTCTGGCGAACGATATTTAGAACACTATAGAAAACAAAAAGGAGCCAGACTTCAGATTTTGAAATGTTGAGAAATCCGGAATTTAAGCGTGCAAAAAAAATGACAAACAAACCCCCTCCCCTTAGCGTGCGGTTTGTAGACTTTGGAAAAAGGATGATAATTATGGATGACCCCTAAATCAACATTTTTCGTCCTGGAAAAGATGACGGATTAAACAAAACGTCAAAGCAAACTTTTTTTATATCCTCGCGCAATTTTTTTTACCAAAATGACTGTAATCCTCGTAATGATCTTAAAGGTGACAATCAAGAAGAAATATGATCATCAGATCAAACGACATTACCAAACAGACAGTATAGCCCCACCACGAAGGTAATGCAGCTCAATCCGTGTGTGTAGCTGTCTCTACATTGGTACAGTCGATGACGAGACAGTGGCTTAGTCAGAGCAAGTAGTCGGCGGCAAGACAGCGTCTCAGTTTTTGATGCCCACTGCTAGGTCCTGTCCGGCGCTACTTGTCGTTGTGGTGAGATCACAGCTTCCCACAGTGAGTAATTGGTGTCGATGTATATGGGCTGGTCGTTAAAATGCTCATACATTTTTTAAGAATCCGAGTCATATCTTTAAAAACTATTTAATAATTTGAGGTACTTCAATTAAGCTTGGATAACAACTTTAATTTTCATAGACGGTGTCTTACATTAATTTATTAATTCAACCACTCGGCTGTTACAGTAATTTATTCATTCAATCACTCGGTTCTTACAGTTATTTTTTTTCATTAATTAAATCTGATGTTATGGTTGTTGATGTGGTTTCCTGCACACTTGTTGTATTGTGATTGGGTGATGATATGTCATTCTATTTGCTACGACTGTTGTTCCTCGGGTTTACCATGCATGTTTTATATTGTTACGATCGCTAGTAGTTAGTGCATGGTTTAAAGTTGAGAAGGCTTAATCTTAATTGTTTTGAATATTAGTGGTTTGATGCCTCAACTCCGTGATTAAGTTTTAAGTTTGGGATCCCGTTAATTGGTTTAACAACACCATTCATCTTGTTAACTGATTGCCCGGAGTTGTTCCGTGGTTGTGATTGACTTCGAATATTTTTATAATGTGATAATATGTATGTTTTTCCTTGGTCGATCGCCCTTTGATTTAGATGTCGACCTTCATTCATTAACAAATAATTTGTGGCTATGCAATATCTTAATCTTCAAAACTATTTTAGGTATTCTGATAAACTTGAGGAACACCATCTTCATTAATAGACGGTGTGCTGCGTACTAAACTTTTGTTACATTACCAATTACATCCAGAGTTATGCCCCTTCTTCCCACGGGCCACTAATTTTGTAGTCTGGTTACCTCCCCTAATATAGTCTGGTTACCTCCCCTGATATAGTCTGGTTACCTCCCCTGATATGCTACAAAATATAGGTTAGTATGACACAACTGGGAACCCGTTTACTTATTTTGTGTCCGAGGCATATATACGTTTAAAACAAAAATATGCTATTTAAGGTATGTCGATTAAATTTTACGAACTATTTTTATCTCTAAAAGACGGAGTAGCGTGTTCTTAAACTCAACATTTCACACATTTTGTGTCCGAGCCATTTTTGGAATTATATAAATTACAGTGAAAAAGATATAACATAATAATCAACAGAACAAAGATTGACGAACAATAACCCAGTCAGAAAGTCACCATCACAATGAACGTCAAACCGACCAAGAGAGTGGGAGGACTCCGCTTATGACCCAAAGTAAAGCTACAAAATAGCCGTCATCAACGGACTCAATAGGAAATTGAATTAAAAACAGACAAGAATAAACAAAACCCAGATAAATATTCATCAAATCTCACAGATATGAAAACTTGACAACAGTATTGCATTGACGAGTTGAAGAAGCGATAATTATCGTGAGTTAACCCCTTACAAAGGTGAAAAGACAATAAGAAGCGTTATTTGGCTGTATAGCCCCTCAAGTGGGGCCAAGAAGCGAACAGATGAAAATATACAGGCGAAATAACGAAATTCACGGGTAACAAAGGGGCTATAATTGTCGTTATTTCGTCCCACACAAAGGCAAAAAGACGATCATTATCGATACTTATACTTATTATATTTAAATAATAATAATAATAATAAATTGCATAATTGAAAATTCCCGATAAAACGAAAATGGATGTTTGAGCAAAAACGTTTACATTATTTAATAACATATACTAACTGGTGAATACATTTTTTTATTTTAAAATTATGTTTAACATGAAATTAATTATTTCAGATTTTATATATAAATAAGCTATGGTAGGAGGAGGACTGGTTGGCTCGGTGTCAGGATAATGTGACCGAGTGAATTATCATGTCAATGTGTCTGCGGCTTGATATGTCAGTGAGCCAGCACTTTAAAGTCGCAATAAGTGCGCACTGTCACAAGCAGCTGCAGACACCGTTTAAATTTGACATATAAATGAGCTAAACCCCAATAAACAAACAAACCAACTAAATTAAAATAGTTACTGCTGTTTACCAACGTTATATTGTGTAAGAAAACCTTGAAGAATAATTGTTTTTTAAAGTAGGAAAACGGCAAGTAAATTGTAGTGAATGTGTTACTGCCAAAGGAGCAGAATTGTTTTCATAATCTCTTGGGTGCATACCGCACTGCCACATAAATTTACTCGACTATAAGTCACAAAAGTTTGGTTATATTCTACTATGTGACGATAGACAGACAGGTCAAGTTGAAACATTTGATAGTCACTGTGCATGTGGGTACCCCTGTGAGGATACCGAGCAACTCCTTTTAACGTGCCAATTATTCACTTTAATTTCTTTATTTACTGATATACACCATATACAGCCATTCTCTACTGGAACCGAACATATTACACCAAGGACCCCATTGGAAATAAGATTGTTTTTAACTAACTTTTATGGGTCATCCTAGGTAAAAGCCGGTTATGTAGCAAAAGGGTGAATTTTTAAGTTTTAAGCAATATGTTATTATTTGAAAAAGACAACAGTGATATACATTCAAAATAGGCTTTGATTGACCCATGTCTTCCGTGTTGTGTGAAATTTTGATAAGTTATTTTACCTAAGGTAACCTAGTTTTATTTTGAATAGGTCAATGTATTGCTTTATTATAATAATCTCATAATCTTTATGAATTTTTGAATTACTTGTTTGAAATTGTATGTATTATAATGCCTTTTACCTGAATAAACATTATTATTATATTGTTAGGGTGAAAAAATAATATATATCTCTGGGTTTATTCATGTGTATCACTAAGTCTTAAGTATCTTAATTTGATTTATAAAAATTTCACCTTTTATTGCTTGTGCACTGCTGCGTTTCGGTTCGTTTCGGTATTGTCCGGTACGTTTCGGTTAACGGTTCGCTTCGGTTCGTTTCGCGCATATCCGGCTCAATTCGGTTAGTTGTATAACTTATAGTTGATCCTGATGGAAGCACATGTGAGGCTTAAATTTGAAAACGTGAGGTTGTGCACATAACATTGATACTTTGACAGTATGTGCATAAGGCAAACTAGGTATGCTTAAAGAACGCCGGAGGCAAACACATAACAACTTTTTTCTCGTATCAGTTTTTCCAATATCAGATCACTTACACTTACATAAGTTGATACCTTATCATATATGATGCGGTCACTGCGCTAAGGATAAGGTCAAACAATTGCAGCAAGGTACGGAACGCCACAGCTGTCTTATATGATAATTTTTTTATTAATATGACGTGTCGTTATCATTACATAATATGCTTTCATCATCAATCAGTCCAGACTTGAGGGTCGGACACGTTATAACACGGCCCTCGCTTAATAACACAAATATTATATAAAAACAGTTCAACACGTTATAACGCAATTAAATTATAAACTCAACATTGATACCAAATCAAATACTCTCAGGGCTCACATAAAGCACTCATCCTGACCAAGTTGAAACAGTCCACTGTAGAGTGGATAAGTCAACTGCGCTCGTCCTGGCATGGCCCTATGTAGTGGCCAGTAAATTTTAGGTTAATCGTAATTTCAATTAATGCAAAAATAACTTTAATAGTTTGGAAGCCATAAACAAGGACTGCGGGGTTTTCAAAACCCATTTTTAGTCCATCTGGCCATGGCCGGACCAAAGGTTCAACGTGGATTTTCCCCATGGCCCATACAAATCGTGTCCGTCGTCGTTAACTTTTTACATTTGAGACTTCTCCTTAACCACTGGACCAATTTCATCCAAACTTGATAGGAAGTATACCTAGGGGAAGGGGATTCAGATTTGTTAAAATAAAGGGGCATAAACCCCAGGGGCACAGCATGGGGGAAAATTTGACAAAACCTTAAAAAATTTAATAAACTAGAAGGCCTAGAGCTTAATGTCTTGATATGTAGTCACTTTAGGGCATGGAGAACCCAGTTTGTTCAAAGCGTGACCCTAGGGTCAAAAACAGGTAACACGTTTTTGGGTAAAAGTTCTACACTTAAAAATTGTTAACTTTTCACATTTCCGACTCAAAAATTGTTATTGTCTTTTTCATATTTTTAATACATAACAAAACGTTACAAACACTAACTTAAGGTTACAACTTTCACACTCTCACTATTCTCATTTACATGTACAATTGTATATCAAAATAATCTCTCAATGTATCATCCAATGTTTGTCAATCTCACATTTTCACACATTCTTAATTACAGTTCTTGCTTTATACATCCACTGCACTCTTAAATTAGACAACAACAAAACAGTCACATCCTCTTATCTCTTTCTCACTCGTTTCTTTGCAATTGGTGCCCTAGTAGAACAAAAAAACCTGGAAAAAAAGAAGAAGAAAAAACATTTTTATAAATACATGTACACGATTAATGTGTATCTATTCCATAATTAATTTAGATATGTTAACTATTAAGAAGATCTATTAAGGTATCTGTTAGTTAACATGTAAACATATTTACATGTTAACTATTAAGGAGAAATATATTGTTTTTTGTTTGTTTGTTCAAAGCTCCTTCGCGGGCGATCGGTAACACTCATTTGTTGCCGGGGAGCTTTGTTTGTTTTTGCTAATTAGCGGAAATGGTGAAAGCGAAAGCTGATGAAGAATTCTTGGAAATCTCATTTTGTCTCTGACATGCGAGAACTACCATTACATAAGTTATAAGTTTATTTCATGGAAATTGTAGAAATCAAATCATGTTTTGAATCATGTTTGATCTGTAGTAACTTTAATT
>JAUMGZ010003377.1:0-10444 GCA_032359645.1 Pododesmus macrochisma | reverse complement strand
TTTCCTTTCAATGACACTACTTGTGCCGTTGTTATTCATATGCTATGAATAATAATGAACTCTGTGAACTGTGTGACATCATAATTGAGTGCACTTCTCTGTTCATCTGAACATTCCATTTAACGAAGGGGTGACTGTTTAAAATTAATAAATATAAAAATTGTTGAAATAAATATCTATTTTTATAATTAGTGAAAGTGTTACTAAAATTGTAAATATAAGAAATGACATTCTGTTTGTCGTCATTCATGTGTTATGAACAATAATGGACTGTCGCAAATTCAACATGAACGGCTTTGTTATTTGAATTATATTTTAAAATATGTAATATCATTAAGCATGTACATTTATGTATTACTTTGTTTGTTTTAATCTAAAATCTTACTTTAATTTTCTTGTACTCCATTCCAACTAATAATTATTCCAACTATTTTGATAATCATTTAACAGTTGAAAATTTAAACTTAAAAATGTTTTTAATGCAATGTGTGTATGATCTATTTTACAGTGATGTTAATTTTATTTATATCTTTTTAAGTTTTATTTCAAAGCTATTTTTATTTATTTTTGAATTAATTTCATATCTAAAATATTATCCAAGCTTGAATTTCACCAAAATGTTGATGGAAATGTGTGTTATTTCATCTTTTTATTTACCTGTCAAAGATTATAATACAAACAGAAGAAAAGGACTATAGTCCTTTTTACTTTGATCTCTATAAAATAACACTAATTGTTTAAAAAAAAAAATTGGGCATTCCGGGAACAACCAATTAAATATGCAATTTGTTTGTGAGCAAACATTACGTAAATCAATTTACTGGTTGTTCCCTTTTTGAAAGATATTCGACTTTCATCAAACTATACTTTATCTTTGTAAAATGCACACACCAGCACAATATTGTAGTTTTTGCCAAATAGGAAATTAGAAATAATTGAAGAGTTTCTTGTAAGAAGAAATATATTGTTTCACAGGAATGTTCCAATTTTCAAGCAGGAAACATTATCAGATCAAAAGTTAAAAACAAGAAACTTGATGTAACAGGCGTATTTGGAAGTGTTTGCAAGCATGACATACCTATTTATTTTGCTGACCTATCCCATGGAGAAAAGTATGTATTGATTTTTAGTCCACCTGGACGCAGTCACAAGTGGATTTTTTCCTATGCCAATCTGTCTGTCGTTGTCATCCGTCATTAACTTTCACATTTTAAACTTCTTCTTAAAAACTACTGAGTCAATTTCGACTTAAATGTCCTTACATGATATAGCTAGTAGTCATGACCACTGATTGAATGAAGACATTTTCGACTTCTTCTCAAGAACTGTTGGTCAGAATTTCACAAAACTTGATGTAGATGTTCCTTGCATGGTCCCCTATTAGATTTGTGTCCGATTTTGCCAAAGTCCATTCAATATGGCCGTCCTGGCTTCTGATTGGCAGAGACATTATCGACTTCTTTTAAGATTTTCAAGAAACTTAATGTAGATGTTCTTTGCACAGCTCCCTTTCAGATTTGTGTCTGACATTGCCGAACTCTATCAAATATGGCTATCATGGCTTCTGATTGGCTGAGACATTTTCAACTTTTTGTCAAGAACCATTGTTCAGATTTTCAAGAAACTTGATGTAGATGTTCCTTGCATAGTCCCCTTTCAGAATTGTGTTCAATGTTGCCAAACTCCATCCAGTATGGCCAACCTGATGTCTGATTGGCTGAAACATTATCGACTTCTTGTAAGATTTTCAAGAAACTTAATGTTGATGTTCTTTGCACAGCTCCCTTTCAGATTTGTGTCCGACATTGCCGAACTCTATCAAATATGGCTATCATGGCTTCTGATTGGCTGAGACATTTTCAACTATTTGTCAAGAACCGTTGGTCATATTTTCGTGAAACTTGATGTAGATGTTCCTTGCCTGGTCCCCTTTCAGATTTGTGTTTTGTGGCATATACAAAAGTATACAGTGTACTGACTTTGTTGGTTTTGTAAATATATTCTTACATTATTAATGCATCCAGGTGGACGTTAAGGCCCAATGGGCCTCTTGTTCCAAGATGTATGAACTTAAGTGCAATCTAATTGGTTGACAATTTTACTCTTAACATTATTCTATTTCCCTGGTGTTTTGCATTTGAAATAAAATATATCCATATTTTTTCTTGGATCTTATAATGTTCAAGCTGTTTACATTGTCTTTTTTTTCAGACTAAGTTATCCTGTTTACATCTTAAAATGTTTACTGGAAAACAGGACTGACCATCTGGTAGTGATGTATGATATTGCATGCATGTTACACAAGCATTTAAAGGTAATGACAAATACATGTATTAGCATAAAAATTAACTATAGTTGATCAATTTAAGGAAATAAATCTATTCAGTTTTTAGTCCATCTGTACCAAAGGTCAGTAAAATTGAAACCTTATTTACCTTTACTTGAATAATTATACATGGCTTACATCTGTCAACTTCTAAAAAGCAGAGAAAAATGTAGGCCTCTAAAACTATAACATTCTTTCATTATTATTTTTTGACACAATGGAAAAAGTGTAAATTTATACTTAATGAGGAAAACTTTTTTGATATAATATTATTCTTATTGTCAGTTTTGTCTATGTTATGTATTCTGTTGCAGAAAAACCAAAATGAAGAAATATTAGAAAAATGTTCTTTTGCTGTCCCAGTATTCCATAGTTTTGCACACAACACAGCCTGTCAGGTAATAAAAGCAAATTTTGAAACTAAAAAATGAAATCAATATTAATTATATGCAACAAATTGTGTTGATGTTCAGTTATGGTTTATATTGATAACCAACTTGACTTAGTTTTTATATGCCCACATTTAAATGCAGTCATTTGTTAAATAAAGGAGCTAAAATCTGTGAGGATATTTCTATTATTCCATACTTTATATGTAATGCAATAAGTACAAATTCAACTGAAACAAATATGCCATTTTGTGGCATGTCTTAGTTTGGACCTTCTCAATGTTTATTATGTACATGTATAAAAAATTTACTGATCACTTTTTCACAATGTCAAAATTTCAACAACAAAAACAATAGAGTAATTTGTATGTTATTATACAGCTACTGTGTCATAAATATAAAATATTCTTTTAGCTTAGTTATGGACAGAGATTTGCTTCAGGCACAGGTTTGACTGATGGGGAAGGAATTGAGCGATTGTGGTCATATCTGCGTGGATTCAGAAAGATCACAAAGGAAATGTCTATAAATAATCGCCAAGACCTTTTAACAGAAGCAATGTTACATCATACTGAAAAACAAATATGGAATTTAGGTAAGTCCAAGAGTAAATTGGCAACTTAAAATCCTTTTCCTGTATGTCAGATATGTGTCATTGTACATGCAACGATGTTTTCAGTTTTGCACAGATTTCCACTATTTAAATCATCGCAACTATTTCTGTGAAAAATGTAAACACATTTAAAGTAAAAGATAGTGTTCAAACTTTTCATCTGAAACCCACATTCTTTCAAATCATCCACAGTTTTAATATCTAGATCTTACAACATAACTTTTTATAAATGCATTATTAGATTCTTGAATGAACCGGAATGTCTCAGACATTTTACCTTGCCAACTTTCCAGATTCTCGCGGTAGTCTACTGATATTTTAGTTGTCAAATCTACCCATTTTTTACAATTACCCGGTAAAAATTTCCTCCATAGACATTTTATATCTATAAGTCGCCTTACTTGGCTTCACTTAGTCTGAACATGCCGTCAAAAACGAAGTTTCAGTCGTCTTTATTAATTGTTAACAGCGTCTCTGTCAGTGTAAATTACACCCCAGTCCCATTTGGTAAAGTGACAAGTGTTACTGTATAATTTGTGTTCCCATCCCTGACGGATTAAGACAAGTGATCGAAACATCAATGTACATATACAGCCGATAAATATCACTTCTGCAATAATCCTAATTAATGAAGCGTGATTCCAGGGTTCTCTGCTATGTCAATATGGTTATGATATTTGCATACAAGTCACCCATAACAAATTTATGGGTTGTTTCAAATGATATTGGTGGGATGAACAGAATCAGTTAACAAAACTAATACATGCTTAAATGTTATATAAATATAGTTGTAGGAATGTTTTAAGCATATTCAGTCATTAACAGTAAAATATTTTAATAATTGCTTCATTTTGTTGATTTGTATTATTTTATCTTTTATTTGCTTCTATGAACTTTTTTACCTGTAATTAAGTATTGAAAATTAAAACATTGGATCCAAAGTTTCTGAAGGCTTCATAAAATATAAGTAAACAATTTTTTCTACCATACAATATTTATACAGGAAGCAAGATAGCAGCAAAAAAGCTTAAATGTGAAAAAGTGATAACAGACTCAAATAAAGTCATCAAAGAAACCCTTGAGGAGTTTAATGGTAGGAATTTCATCATATTAACACAAAACATGTACGTTTGTTCAACAGACTTGAGAATTTTGTGCATACAAAACCATTTGTTTGTAAAAATGTAGCAATACAGTTCTAGTATTGAAAGGGGAAAAAGATGTTTATAGTATTTTTATTTGTCAGAATATCTTTTTAAAACAAAGATAATGGGTTCAGTTTATGTAAACTATGAATGAGTAATTTTTCTCCAATAATTGTTGATAGTAAAAGTATGTTTTTTAGTTTTTTCATTTCTATATACATTAAGAAACGGAAGAAATGATTGACACATGGCAAACAGAATGGAAGGCACAGTGTTACAGGGATGATAAGAGAGGTAAGGACAGTACTCGGGCTAAGTTAGAAAGCCAATGCGATACGTGCATATTTACACATATTAATTAGGTTACTAAATTCTCATTGGTTCGTCTGTTTCTATGCTCTAACTGCTGTAGAAATGGTCCCATTTCATCCAAATTTGGTATGCAAGTACACAAGGACAAGACTCGGGCTAAGTTCTAATATATTGGGACACTACAAACTAAAACGCATATGATAGTTTGTATCTTGAATTGACCACTTGCCTAGTGGTAAGACTTGCTCACTGCTTATTGTAGGCTGTTTATAAGGTTTAAGGTTCAGTTTGTGAGCCATATAAATCGATACCGGTAATTCGTTAGTTAAATGGCTAATTCCCCTTCAGGTGATTACTGTTGGGTATCGTATTTTGGCAACAAAAATTGCCTTTCTAGGAGCAAACTGTATCTGGTGGTTTATTCGTTTACTGGCAACACTATGATAGAGCGGTGATGGCCCTGTTTGACATAGTTGGTTAATTTTTTTCTTTGTTCTTACTGCTCTAAAAATGGTATGCAAGTACATAATGGCAAAATTCATGTTTACTTTGAAAATCGATGCAAAATTGTTTTGTTTTTTTTAAATGTCCATCTAGCAGGGGACAAACATTCTACAATTTTTTATTTTTTTTTACTTTCAGCTCTATCTTTGACCATTGATGAACAGTTTGCAGAATGTTTAGAGGATATTGAAGTTAAAAAGTATATAAACATAGAATAAGATTTATATGTCTGACAAACCAAATAATAATATATGGCATCTTTGAGGCTGTTCAACTATTTTCTAAATAAGAAAATTGGGAAAAGCTGTGAACATTTAAATGTCAAATATAATTAATTATTGTATTGGCAGCTTCTTACAAAATATAGAGGCCAGACTCCATCAAAATTTTGTGCAATAAAAAGTGTGGTGACAATTTGAAACATACTGGTTAAAAAGATAGAGAATTACCAATTCAGTAGTACCACATGATTAAAAGTGAATCTGGAAAGAGAATTTTCCTCTGTTGTATAGGAAAAAAGTTCTTCCAACAGGTATTTTAGCTGTTCCCTAAAAGTTAAAAATGAACATTTTATACTACAAATATTGCTTTACATGTATATAGTGGATATACTACTTTCCTGCTCTACCTTATAATACAGTAAAGCATATTGTCTGTTTTATTTTCCTGTTTACTAGGAAACTTTCTGAAACAGTGGAAATAGTGAAAGCAAAGATAGAACATGAAAAAGATGTGGAAAGGTAAAAATTTGTTCACACACATACACACTTTCAATCCAATGTTTTATGGCATGTTTATCGCATTATCATAAAAGATTGTGAATACTACTTTTGATTTTCTATACCAAACATTTGCTCTTCACCAAAATGGCTCTTAAAATTGAACAATCATGCACCATTAAGTATAAAGAAATATTAAAATTTTTACTTCATGCACTAAAGATTTAACATTTTTCTCATTTATATATGAAATGTAATTTTCTCTCATTTGCAGTAAAAATATTTCGCTTTACATCTCAAAGCGGACAAGAGTTGTTTTTGTTTTGTTTTTAACTTTTTGTATGATCTCTATTATTATTTTGCAATTTTTTACTGGTAAAAACAAAAAAATAAAAAAATTGTAAAATAGCGTAAAATCTTTTCTTTTCGTTTCATTAATTCAACAATATAGAGTGGTTATTTTATTTTCTTTTTATAACACCATATCTTATAAAGTTACATTTTTAGCATTCCTTTAGTTGTACATTAGCTGAAATAGAATGTATCGCTACTAATTTTACAACATAATTGAGTAAATTTTTATTCTCAGGTTACTTAAGGACAAAAACAGATTACAGAAAAAAACCAATTACAAGGAATTGCATTTGCAAACAGAGCTAGGATTATCTCTTCTTATGTCAGCCAAGAATAAAAAGAGACTGTCTAGTTTAACAAAGTTGAAGGAGCTGGCAACTGACCGTCAGTATTTATCGTGCAGTATGAAAAAGTATGCAGGTGAGTGTATGTGTTCGATAAAGTATAATGTCAACATGTTTATATGATACATTATTTTTCCTCATAAATGCACACTTTGGGAAATTTTGAAAGAGCAGGCTCTTATTGGAGATACAAGAAACAAGTAAAAAAGATGGAAAAAGGGGTTAAAAGTCAGATATTAAAGCTATTTTATTGAACTATTAACTATTAACTATTGTACTATTGTAGTTGATAATTAAACTAGGAACAAAGTTTCCCGCATGTTGATAAAGAAATATGTACAAAAATCAATCATCGAAAAGGGTTTGTTGTAGAACATAACCAAAACCTAGCATGCAATATTTTCTATATTGTAATAGTGTAAATATATGTTTAATTAACAGAAAAAATTATAATTCATATTTCATATTTTTCATTGTATGAATGTGTATTTAGCTATAAAGGTTGGTTTTCATTTCAGACGGACAAGGCATAGGATTGCGTATCAGCAGACAGTTTTCTGTGAATTTCAACAAGATCAAGAAAGAAGTTGAAAATTATAATTCCATCACTGAAACGGTGGAAGATGTGACATCATTCCTTGTTCCTTCATCTGCAATTTTTGATGAACTAACCTCAAGAAAACTGTCAGTGGAGCAGCAGAAAGCAGTTGAGGCCAAGTCATTGCGGGAGCATGCCAAAGAAGAGTATGAAAAAGTTATTAGTGAAATTACAGAATTTATGCACTACCTTGTGTTCCAAAGTACTGAAATATTACAGGCTATTAATTTATTGATGGATTCTGAAGTGACAAGGCTTAATATGGGCAAGATGCAATATTTGTATGCAAATCATTTAAAGTTAGAACTCTTGGCGGATTCTTTTATGTTAAGGTTTTGTGATATTTCTTTTGACATTAGTGAAGTTCCAAGTAAAGTTCACGGAATATTAGCTTCAGAATTGTTACCAAAACAAGAGGCAATAGATTTTCCAAACCAAGAAGAGTTAGAAAATATTCTACGGGAAATAGAAACCATAGAAAAGAGCAATAATGATAACGAGGAGGAAGAGGGTGACAGTGATGACGAGGAGGAGGACAATGATGAAATTGCATAACAATTTAAATGAATGAATTCAAATGGACATTTATCTTCGGAAAGATCATAGATAATTTTTGGACTAGAGACCAGTGTACAGGATTTCCCATGCAAAAGGTACAGCTGTGGAGTTGACCCAGTTTCTAGGGAGCACACGTTAATTTATATGAGCGAATGACAGAAATTTGCATTATCTGGGTGTGAGTCTCCTGTGCGCTGTAAAGATTGGTACAGTCAACAGAGATTCCGAATTTTGTCTCCCGCTTATGGACTTTTCTTTCATTTTGTGGCAAGTTCTGCTTGGCTCGTTTTTCAGAATCCTTAGTTTTCTTAATACTCAATTGTGGAATAAACATGTTTCATTGATTTTGAATATTTGAAAACATCACAAAAAAAGTATCAGAACAATTGATGGGCTATATATGAAAATTCACCCAAAAAAAAGAAATAAAGCTCATCTTTTCAGAAGACTTTAATTCTGAAAAATACTTTCATAAATTGTATTTTTTTACTTAAGTAATTTTTATATTATAACAACTATGTAACACAATATTTTAACTGAATACAATATTTGAACTTAATTGCATGTCTAATTTGTCAGATAAAAATATGCATGTGCTCTTAATTTCTTTTAAAATCTTGTTTATAACTATACACTTTTCACGGAGCTGAGTTAATGCTAACAAGGAAGAGGGTTTAGTATGATTCAACAATCAAATAATTGAACTTTTAAATTTTGTTATGTTTTTTCCAAAGGACACAAAATTGAAATTGTCCAATTTAATAAGTCATCATAGAGTTTTTAGTCCATCTGGACCAAAGGTCCAAGGTGGACTTTTCTCATACAAATCCCGTCTGTCGTTGATAACTTTTCATATTTTCGACTTCTCCTGAACCACTGGACCATTTTTATCCAAACGTGGTAGGAAGTATTCCAAGGGGAAGGGGATTCAGATTTGTTCAAATGAAGGGGCTGGGCTACTAGGGGGGAAAATTGACGAATTTCAAAAATCTTCTAATAAACTAGAAGGCCTATAGCTAGAGCTTAATGTTTTGGTATGTAGTAAGTTGTTGGCATAGAGAACCAAGTTTGTTCAAGGCGTGAACCTTGGGTCAAAATTAGGTTTCACATTTTGGGCTCAAAGTTCAACACTACAGTAAATATGAAAACTTCCCCATTTTTGACTTCTTGTCCAAAGTTACTGGACCAATTTCATCCAAACTTGGAAGAAGTCATCCCTAGGGGGTTCAGATTTGTTCAAATGAAGGGGCTCAGCCCCAAGGGGGTGCCACTATAGTCCCTGACCCCCAAAGGGACAGGTGGGTGGGGTTTAAGAGGATAATTTGACAGTTTGCCTTTAAACAACTTCTCTGAAACTACAGGGCAGATTTCAACCAGATGGACGTTAAGGCCCCATGGGCCTCTTGTCTATATATGCAGTAGTAAAGAAAATAAATATATTGAATTCAATTCGTTTGTTTCTTTGAATTTGTTCCTTCTGAGTGAATTGAGACTTCTAAATATATGTACATCTGGAGCTTGATTGATATTTCAATCTTCAAAACTGGAACTGTATTGAAATATCTGAGCTAAGGCCAAAGTGCAGTTGCTCACTTGTTTGTGCTGTGCTATAACATTATATACCATTGATGCACCAAGAATAATAATGTCAAAGTCAAATATTTTCACAAACTTTGTAACCCTTCATGGGTATATACTATCAAAGCATGAAGTTTAAGCTTTTAGGTATTTTCCTTTATGAGAAGAAGTCATCTAAATTTATAATAACTGACATTGAACGAAGGTCAAAGTCAAATATTTTCGCAATTATGGTAACCCTTCATTTGTAGATGCTATATAATTATTAAGTTTTAAACTTCCAGATCTCATTTATGAGAAGAATTTGTTTTTTAAGGTTTTACCATATATGGTCATTGTGACCTTGAACGAAGCTAATGGTAAAATATTTTTTGCAAAACTTGATGTATAGCATCTATACATATATGGTCATTGTTATCTTGAACGAAGACCAAGGTCAGATATTTTCGCAAACTTAGTAACCCTTAAAGGGTATATGCAATATATAAAGTTTCAACTTTCTAGGCTTTATCGTTCGTAAGAAGTTGTTAAAGGGTTTTATTTATAGGTCAAGTGTGACAGTCATATGCCCACACAACGTACAGATGTTAAAGGCACAACACATAGGCGGACCTATAATATGTTGGATTTAGATGTCCAGGGTGCAGATTTGTATACAAATTTATAAAAAGGAACTTGTTTGTTTAATTAGGGCCTAACGTCACTGATTTTAAACAAATTCGCAAGAAGCAACTACATATAGTGGCGATATACATGGGTACATGACTTAGGATTGTTTGTGAAACGGGGGCATGGTGTTAAACAAATTGATACGAGAGAGCTGCCAGGGGCAGCATATCCCCCCGATAAAAAACCCATGTGCAGCATTTGTCATTGATACATCATTGATATTTCTTTATTAAGAAGGGCAGCCAAGAAGGCCTTAATTTGTTTGTTAAGTGTTTTCGTGACACATAGTACATTCTCTAGTTAAAATTGTGAAATTGCATTTCTTGGTTTGGGAA
>JAUMGZ010003366.1:0-10445 GCA_032359645.1 Pododesmus macrochisma | reverse complement strand
CCAGTAAAACTGGCACGTCCGTAAATGACCTTAGCTGTTGATCGGACAATAAGCCCTTAACACAAACAAACAAATTATGAGATATCGTAATATATTATCTCTATAAAATATCTTATATACTTTCTATAAGATATATTATAAAGTATTTACCGTCTTAGGCAAATAAATAGATATTAAGTTGGCTTGCCATAGAAAAGAACATGGTTCTGTTGATTCCACTGACACCTTTTGTCAAATAAGAAAATTTTGATTGTTAACTCTAAATCTAGCTTCAACTAACGGCATACCTCTGATGTTGTTATGTTACAAATTTGTTGAAAATTAAACATAAGTATAGCTTCTTCATATATATAATAACTAGTGATGAGGATACCATTTTAGTCCTTATGAATCAAAGGTCCAGATTTTACTTTTCCAATACATCTCCCGTCCGTCAGTTTTCTGTACGTCCGTCCGACCGTCGTAAATTTTACAAGTTTTTGACTTCTCCAAAACCACTGGACACATTTCGTTCAAACTAAGTAACAATTGTCCCAAGTTTTTTTTTCAAATGAAGGGGCTCGACCCCGAGGGAGTTTCACTAGGGTCCAAGAGGGGTAAAATATGACAAATTTCAGAAATCTTCTAATAATCTATAAGGCCTAGAGCTTATTAATTTGATATTTAATGAATGTATGGGTATATTGAACCAAGACTTATCAAATGAAAGTTTAACACTATAAAAAAATATCTTAACTTTACACACTTTCGACTTATTGTCCAAAAATGCTAGACCAATTTTATCTTATAAGAAGTCAAACAATGGAAAAGTTAAAATATTTCTATTTATACAGTGTTGAAACTTGACCTCAAAAAGACCTATGTTTTTACCCCAGGAGCACGCCATGGACAAACATGGTTCCTCATGCCCTAAAGTTAATATATACCAAAGCATAAAACGGCTCAAGATCTTTTAGTTTATTAGGAGAAGAATTTTGTCAAATTTATCCCTTGTTTCCCTCTTTGGGTCGAGCTCTTTTATGTGTACAAATTTGAACATCCTTCCCATAGGAACGTTTCCTACCAAGCTTGGATGACAGGCGGGCGGATTTGTATGAGGAAAGTCCGCTTTAGACATTTGGTCCATATGGACTGAGAACAAGATGCTTGAATCAACAGAACGAGAGACATTGACAAATCAACAAAAGCTGTTCCAAACAATTCACCACCAGAATAAAAGGGAAATATATTGACGTCATAACAATCCTCAAGACTAGTTATCCATACGGACCGACTTAGGATGGTCACCCAGCACGATTCAAGAATGTGTGGTTAAACTCCAACCTTCGCACTTTCCGCATGAGAAAAGAAGTCTTTAATTTAGGCATACATTTTAAAAATTCAATTTAGATACTTCATAGCGCTGTTACGGTAGCTCAAATATTCTCACAACGCCTACTTCTCATTAATTTCATACCAGTGTTTCAATGTAACTGTCCATCTTTATCTGGAGATGAACGAGCAACATATCCTAGCTATCTTAACGATGCATATTAAACACACATTAACATGCATTTGACATTAACATTTTGAATTTAGACGTGTAACATACACGCAAGTGTGTGTCACTGTAAATGCGTAATTGAAACAATTTTGTTTTATTAGTCAATAACGGAGAAAAACCTGTACATTATGTTTCTTACAAGCTTTCTGCACTGCGATGTCTTCATAAGCACTTACACGGCGTTCGACGATCTCATTGTACTGCGTTCCTGATCTTCTATTTAATTGTTTTTACTAATACATATTTGATTTGCTCAATTACTCCTAAGTTACACCATCTATCATGATGAAAATTGATGTAAAATTTGAAAACATGTCAAAGTTTCCATTCGCTTGTTTTATTTTTATTATTGGCGATACCCTAAGCACATATGCACCATGTAAACCTTGTACTGACACATTAAATCAACGCATTTTGTCAAGTTTTCCTTCCAATGCTCATTTTCTGTTTGATCACAAGAATATATTTTTCGCCATATCAGAACTTGTAACTGTTGCACATCGATATATGCCAAATGGATTTATGAATACGGGTCTTACGTCTAACAAAAGAATGATTGATTGTTCAAATCTTCACACAAAAGCACGAGGTGCACTGCGGTTTACCGGGGTGATAGCTAGTAAGCTACAACATGCCTTCGTTTGAATAGTTCTATATCTGTTTGTTACACAAAACATCCAACGAAAATGTGTCACATGAGAGAGAGAGAGAGAGAGAGAAAGAGAGTTTGTTGACTTGAAGAAGAGTCCACATGAATATGGTAGTGAGTCACAGACTATAGGTGTTTTATTACATGAAATTATTTGTAGGTGTCAGAGTTGATGTTGTGGGGTATTTTGGTATTGGTACTGATGTTCTTATCCGTTAGTTTTTATCTGCTGACGGTCTTATAAAATAACACGAGGTGATGTTCTCTCCTTCAATTTCCAGGTGTCTAACTCAGAATCATTTAACACGGATGATGCAATCCCTTCAAAGTTAGATGTTATAAATTGAACAGGTCTTCTGAGCGTTCTTGTCCTTTTATTGCTACGGTTCAGCACCCGTAGCTCTTTTGGCCTTGAAAATTGGACAGTTGGCCTTCGTAGTGATACGGATCATCGACTTATTTCAACGTTCTATTTAATTTTCACAGCGACCCAAGATCGGGCAGCGCTCAATATAACTAATATTCTGAAATTTTCCAACAGAATTGAAAAACAAAACATCCTCGTTGTGTTCGCGCATCCTTTATACACAAGTCTGACGCTCCTTTGGTTTGGATTTTGCAGTGAATTATAATACTTTTTAAGCTCTGCAGTCTACAATTCAGACCAAGGTAGCTGCAATTTTGGACACCTGAACAACAAAGTACTGTCAGTAAATAGAACGTTAGAATTTACAAATAGCAACCTGAAACAGGCAACCAATAAATATATGATATATAGGAGGTATAACCAATACTCTTTCTGAGAGAGCCTCATTCCATAGTCAAGGTCTAGCTACGAATCAACCGACATCGATGGACACTCAAAGGGAAATGAACTGATGAGTTACAATAGAGAAGACCTCGGTAAAGCAAAGCTACCAAGCCAACTGTCCAAATTGTAAGGCTAACATGAGCTATGATTCCCACATCTAGTTCCTTTAATTATATGAATCCCAAATCGTGGAGCAGTACAGCAGTAGAGCAATACAGACTTGGTTAGCATCACAATGGCCGATGGCTTCAGCTTTTCAGGTTTTGTCCCAATCGAAAGGTTGACTTTGATTATACAGTTTTACATTATTTGGGTGCTCCATTTCATATGGATTTTCGCCTATCCCCTCCAAAATAGAGCTGTTAAGTTGTGAACGATAGATATAAGGTAATCTTGTCAGACCCAACCCCAAGATAGCACATACTAGCACTTATTGTCACTGAAAGAAGATGTCTCAGGTAATTGGAATCAATGACAGTTAATTAAGTTGGATGGACTTAAGCGACGTCGGTTACAAATCTGAGAAGTTGTATGAAAATCTGACCAACGGCTTTTGACTAGAAGTCGAAATGGTCTCAGCCTATCAGAGAAGTTCGTGATGTTTCCTTTTTTTAGTTAATGATTGTATTTTCTGGGTTTTTTCTGTTTGCGTCTCATATTTCCCCTTTCCCCCATGTCCGTGGACATATGTCTTTCGAACATTGTCTTTTTTACAAAGTTATTGTGAATTTGCAAATTTGTGTGGAATAGGAGACACTTTTCGTTTGTTTGTATGATGGAATTCTTTATAAAGATTTATTCATTTGTGCTAAATTTGCGTGCGTAATGCGAAACTAAAAATGAATGTTATATATACATGGACATGAATTACAATGTGTACTACTGCTAAAATTATAGCACAACATATATTTTGTAGTTTAAAGATCAGTGTCATATGCTGATATTATTATTGATCGTTTATTTAGAAACTAGTAATACTGACTTAGAGCTCGGTCCTACTTATTTGAAAAAATATATAGGTTGTGTTATTGCATAGGTTGCAAATTTCATTCCTTACATTCTGGTGCTTAATTGCTTGACGCAGTTGATTGTTTGTTTGTCAATTATAAAAGTCTCTCGCTCTGTTGATTCTAATTATACTGCTTTTTGTATTAGTGTTTGTGATTTCGTTATTGAATTGAGTTATGTTCATATTGATTGATTGGTTACGCTAATTTCACGTAATATGAAATCAATCAAAATGGTTGTCAAATTCGATTTTTTTATTTGTTGATGGAAAACTTTAACATGGCCGCTAATATTTTGGTTGACAACGGAAGACCAAGTTTCTAGAACGATTATACCACCGAACTACACGTTGCCATATTTTGCCTGTTTTGTCCGCTAATAGCACAACATTAAGTTTGGTATATTCCTAATCTTTAACATTCAGTAACGCTGTTTAGTAAGTATCTAATGCACTTAATATTGCTCAACTCTAAAAGTATTTTGTTACATGTCATGTTTTTTCCGTAACAGAAATGCTGTATATTTCATGTTTTGTTTTGCTATATATTAAATGTTTTGTCTTCATTTGTTTTGCAGATGTTTTCCAAACTTTGATTTCACAGACAACACAGACACTGAACTTCTAAAATTACAAGAGACTATTGATTAGGAAGCTCCTTGTAAACGATTTTTTTATTATTTTAAATTAATCCGGGTTTACATTTGACAACAGTCGATTCATACAAAAGTCTACAGTACACAAAGACATATAATATGTCGCAATTGAGTAGTTTTCATAAGTAAATACGACTTTTATTGTGATATTAGTTTTGTAAATAAATAGGTTCCTTTAAAACATTATATAATAAATATACAAAAAATGTATTACCAAACTTGTTAATTGTAGTATCAGATTTCAATTAAGCATGACGTTAATGTGTTTTAGTATATATTTATAAGTGGTTTTTACATTTCAAAGTGGATGCACCAAATCAAGCCTTATTAATAACAAATGAGACAAAAAAACTGTATCCGACAAAACACAATCTCATCATCATTCTTGACCATATAGCTCAACACAAAAACTAACCAACACATTCCAACGTATCTGCAAAAATGCTGCTGCCACATGGATACAATCCCCGGAGCATATCACAGAAATATGATTATGTTCCAGAAATACACATATTAATGTCTGAACAAAATGCAAGGCTATCAAAGAAATGTGTTGTAAGGAGGAGATACGGTAAAATATGTTCAAGATGGCTTCCAGGACACTCATCCTGGACTTTTTTATTCGGCCAAAATGTTCATATGTATACAGAAGTTACCCCTGGGTCGTTGGCGGCCAATTTCACAAGATGTTTTGCGTTCAGCTCGGTTGCAGCCAAAGTACTAGGCATGCACCGTGGAAGGTAGATGGCTTCTCAATTCAGAGTAGATCACTTTGGCCTATATTTAGATTTGACGTTGAAACAGCTCTTGAATTTAACATTTCATTTAGCATTTGCCACTACAAGCTAGATCGTTTCACTTCTTCGCTAAACATTGATTAAATTACCCATAAGTATAGTTCACCTTGCGATCTACTAAATATAGTGAATTAGTATTAAGTATGCATAAAAACGAAATACTTCTGTTTCTTCTGAATTAGATTTATTCTTCCCCCAGCATAAACCATATTGCCTATTTAGGAGAGCAACAAAACACAAATATATGAGTTATCTCCCTTTAAACATACATGTACACAACAATTCGACGATTCATTTTATAACCAACACTTACATAGCAGTAGACGAGGCTGTTAAATACGCAAAACATTTCAGAACACAATACAATCTACTACATATGACCGACAACTTTAAAGGTATACATCAGAATTTTACTTAAATTTTGCTTAATAATTGGTAGTAGATATTAAAGAGTACGATTTGTTTATAACCAGTTAACGAATAAACTAAATTAACAAAATATTCACCGAATTCAACATATAACACTTTCAAACGTTGTTTGCGCATTATAACTTAACATAAAATGCTCATTATACCTGACGTTTAAATAATTGCACTTTTACACATCGTTTTGTAATGTGAACCACTTCATGTTGGAATGAGTTCATTACAACACAGATTTAAGATGTGCAATCTAGAGGTTACAATTATGCTACAAACTAAACATTGTTTCTTGGTTCCAATAAAACAGTCACCGGAGTTTTTGGAACGTGGAACAATAAGTATTCAAAGTTCAAACCATTGTCCTCCTGAGGTAATGTAAGTCTGAAATTCTGTATCACCTACAAAAAACATTATTGTGAAAATGTTAAAGAAATGTTGCCAAATATTTAGATTAACCACAATCAGACTATTCTCTAAAGTAATTTTTATATTTATTCAAAATGATTAATATTTTAAAAAATTTGTTCGTATTTGTTCAGTTTTTAACAAAAATATTCAAATTGAGTATGCTAAATTCGAATAATTAATTTCTATGGCTAAATTCAACAATTAAATTTCAATTAAGTCTTCGTTATTATAGAGTTTACTGGCATTAATCTCGATAAAAACTTTTTGCGCACCAGTTTTGTGAGTTAACTCCCTTATTACACACTGAAATTATATTAACAGCACGGTACAACGTCAACATTGTCTTGGTAATTCTAGGATACTAGACGAGATTTCTGACAATTTTGTTAATTATCTCTTATATTTTGCTAAATATTTGTTAGTATACAATAATAGTGAACATATTGATTTCAAACCAGCTATATTTGCAAATAGATGTACGTATCAGAATTTTTTTTTAAAATTACATTTCCTTTCTAAATTTATGACATTTAGATAAACGTCAGGTCAGTTTATGCCAAGTAAAAATATAATCTAGATGCATTTAGCAATTATTTCTATTGATTTCACAGATAAAACTTACCCGCACAACGCACGCATATATCATAAGCTCTGCAAACCTCCTTCCTAAACACGACCTGAGACCATATCCAAAAGGTAGATTAGCGAAAGGAGGTATTTGCTGTTTGTTATCCTTCAGCCATCGTTCGGGGAGGAATGTATCAGGATCTTGGAAGTACTGCTTATTTCTACACATGACAGAGCTGGCAAACCCTATAACAGTCTTCATTAAGTAAAAATAAATAAAAGTGTAATCAATAATGAATGGAAAAAAATCAAACGAACGTAATGCCGAACCAAATTAATTTTGGATTTGAGATCTCCATAAAACAGTCGCTCGGAAAGATGTTCAGGGATTTTTTAATAAAACTTGATGATTAATATTGACGATATGCATTGTCAAATACTTATTTGTCATGAACACATAACAGCGTGTGACATATGTACAGCAGGAAATGATCACTTGGGACACATGGTTGCGCTCCTAGTTTTAATAGAAGTTCGCGATGTTCCCTTTTTAGTTAACATTTGTATTTCTTTCTCTTTCTTTTATGTACGTCCTCCGGTTTTTTTTTTTGGTTTGCCCATGGACTCGTCTTTTGAAACAAGAATAAATACGACCCACAGAACAAAATTCATTGACAAACAAACAATAGCTTCATCAAAAAGTCACCGCAAAAAATGAATTAGCAAATCAACCGCCATCAACAGACGCGACGGGACAAATTACCTAGAATAGACAAGACCTCGGTTAAACAATGATCTGAAGCCAAAAAAGGGGGAAACATCTTAGCCATTTTCTATTCAGTTCCTAGAGACTAACAATATTTCTCGCAAATATTAAATAACTTACTCCTTGAGGTATGTTGTATCCCTGTAGCTGGATGTCTTTCTCTAATGTTCGAAGAGTGCCAAGTGGAATCGGGAAAACTAACCTGAAAGAAAATAAAACTAAACATCACAATATATTATATGAATTTTATGAGATTTCATGAAATTGCAGTATAAGATATCTGATTAAATAACTCTTTGATAATACATACGCATTTCCAATTGTTTCATATTTTGTATCCTCTGTATGTACTTCAAGAAAGATAACTCTTGTTAATGCGTGTAACTTGTATTATTCACGGGCCTTTTACCAAAATAAAAAAAATCTTTATATATACTTTTCATTTGTGTCGGAAATGTAGTCATTAATTTTTAAAATTACAGATGTTTAATATGGTACTTTTCATTAATAGAAGCTTCCGTTTATTTTTATGATCGTTTTAATGTTTGCCAATTTTTGCTTTGTCTAATTTTATGTTCTTGTATTATTTGTAATATGTTTTTTATTTGTATGTATAAAAAGAAAAACTTTGAATAAAAATTATTTTAAAAGAAAATTGATACATTTATTTTATTTGATATTTCAAAGAATTTATATTTAGTATTATAGCATTGTAAAGTTTATTAATAACTAATAAACTAAAAGATATTTTATCTCGTAACAAAATTATGAGATTACTCTTATAGGTATAAGATATAATCTATATCATATTGTGTTGATTCCACTCGACCTGTTTTTTTTTATCATATTAAAGACTTAAATTGTTTATTACATATCTTCCCCTTATCAATTAAATTGGCTATCTTATTACATTTAAAACATATTTTTTCGTAATAAATGTTTACAAGGCTTGCCATATCTATGAGAGAATTAGAATAAGTGTTATACTACAATATATACTCATCCGGTATACGAAATCAGCATTACCTGAACGATTCTTTAAGACATGCTTTCAAATATGGCTTATTTTCTAAATCCGTGTCCGTTAAGTCGAGATTCAATGGGACACCCTCCGACACTTCACGGTAGAGTTTTTCTTGTTTTTCTGGATTCTTAGCCAGTAAGTAGAAAAGAAATGTCAAAACACCAGAAACCTAAAATGAGATATAACCGAGATAATGTCATCACTAAATGCTCGCCTGTTTATACATTTGTCGATCTTGAAAGACATATTAATTAACCTTTCCTGACCACTTAAAAACATATTATAAGACTACTCTTATTTTTTTTTTATAAACCATTGCAGTTAAGTCTGATCCAACTAATATTTAATCAATATATATTTCTATGTTCATGATATTTCCATCATTAAATGATATAGTGTGGTAGAAAATAAACATAAGACAGAAAATAATGTGTTTAATGCTGATATGCTCTTAAAATGCTAAGTTCAAAACGTGTCAAATATTTAAAAATCAAAAAATTAAAATTAATTTTTTCAATTGTGCCTACACTACATCTAAAGTATACCCCAAAGGAACCTCCATGCCAAATATCAGCATCCTAGGACGCACATTTAATGAATGGCAAGCTTCTGGATAACTTGCACCAAAAACTTTAACGTTGATGTGCTACAAAAAGTTAAGTTCAAAACAAGTCAAAATATTAAAGATTCGAATTATATTTTAACTTTAACTTCACTACATCAATAGTATACAACACATGAGCCTCAATGCCAAATATCAGCATCATAGTACGCATATTGAACAAATGACAAGCTTCTCAAAAACTTGCAGAATTTTTTTTAACGTTGATGTGAATCAAAAAAATAAAGTTCAAAGCAAGTCAAATTTTTTTATTTTTAAAAAAAATTGAAATTAATTAAGCTTCTAAATAACTTGCAGCAAAAACTTTAACATTTTCAAGCTCACGTCGGGGTTATCGCTCTTTGTTCTTCGAACAGGTGAGCTAAAAATTATTTACACATATTTGAAGAAAATTTAACCAGGTGTAGAGATAGTGACCTGATCTTTTTATCTCGTGTAGATTAATGGATTATCAACCAGTATAATTTTGATATTTTCTGTGGAAAAAAAAACATACACGGTAATTTTTCTTTATATTAAAAAACGAGTTGACTTGGGGAAAAAGAAGTCACATATACATGTGTTACAAACTTTATATCAACGCTTGCAATTATAAGTTCGGGATATTATACCAAATACATAAATTCTGAATTTTATTTTTATTTTTCCCCCTCCTACCCTATTGTGGAAAACATTAAACAAGTGATATTGTAGTGCTAAATGTGACATTCTTTTTTTCTGTTATTAATTATTAAGTAATAAATTTCAAGAAGTAGTTAGAGAGAACAGGTAAAAAATACAGGTAACAAATAGTCAAACAGACGGCTGTATCCCGGAATGCCTACAAATTAAAATCACATACGGCGAGGCGTGTTTTCATTACAGTTATAGTCCTTTCCACAATAGCAACCTTTTTCGACTCAGGTAACATAGGTATACACAGGTAACCCACGTGTAAGTTGATAAATAAAACAGTAATAGTCTGCTCTGAATGCAGTAAACTTGTATTCATTTTGCACTGTATTTCATTCTAGTTTAATTTGTGCAAATTAAAGAATGTAAGAAATAATAATTAAAATAATATTAAAACGGGATTTTAAGTAAACAAGAAATATTATTATGAAAAGTTATGATTTTAAAGTATTTACAGTTTATATTTTTAACTTTATTTTGTACATATCTGTGTAAATAAAA
>JAUMGZ010003355.1:0-10445 GCA_032359645.1 Pododesmus macrochisma | reverse complement strand
ATAGAAACAAACAGAATGTAAAAAGTCAACAGGAACAAACAGAATGTCAAGAGTCAACAGGAACTAACAGAATGTAATGAGTCAACAGAAACAAACAGAATGTAAAGAGTCAACAGAAACAAACAGAATGTAAAAAGTCAACAGGAACAAACAGAATGTAAAGAGTCAACAGGAACAAACAGAATGTAAAGAGTCAACAGAAACAAATAGAATGTAAAGAGCCATAGAAACAAACAGAATGTAAAAAGTCAACAGGAACAAACAGAATGTCAAGAGTCAACAGGAACTAACAGAATGTAAAGAGTCAACAGAAATAAACAGAATGTAAAGAGTCAACAGAAACAAACAGAATGTCAAGAGTCAACAGGAACTAACAGAATGTAAAGAGTCAACAGGAGCTAACAGAATGTAAAGAGTCAACAGAAACAAAGAGAATGTAAAGAATCAACAGGAACAAACAGAATGTAAAAAGTCAACAGAAACAAACAGAATGTATGGGGTCAACAAAACAAGAGGCCCATTAGGCATTGATGTCCATCTGGATTAAATAGGCCTATTAAAGTAAATTTTGGGCATTTGAATACTTTTGACCCCAGGGTCATGCCTTAAACAAACTTGGTTCTCCATGCCCTAAATTTAATAAATACCAAAGAATAAGAAGATTTTTGGAATTTTGTTGAATTTTCCCCAAAGTGGTGCCCGAGCCCCATCATTTCAACAAATCTGAATCCCATCACCCTAGGGATACTTCCTACCAAGTTTGAATTAAATTGGTCTTGTATTTTATGGACAAAGAAGTCTAAAATGTGAAAGGTCTACATGTTTTCTATATATAAAGTGTTGAATTTTGACCTCAAAACGTGTAACCTATGAACAAAATTGATAACCATTGCCCTAAAGTTACTACATAACAAAGCATTAAGCTCTAGGCCGTCTAGTTTATAAAGATCTTTCACAATCATGTCAAATTTTCCCAAAAAGTGGTGCCCCTTGGGGCTAAGCCCCCTCATTTGAACACATCTGAACCCTCTTTCCCCAGGGATGCCTTCTACAAAGTTTGGATGCAATTGATTTGTTGCACCCAGACTCAAAAAACCTTTACTTCAAATTGTATGCTGACATTTTAAATACAGTTCAGCTGTTTTCCTGATTGACTTTTGCTCTGAGGAAAAACATGTTCATAGGCGTAGCTTGGGCTTTAAAATAACCAAGGCAGGGGGTCATTTTGTATTAAATTTTACTATAAAGGTAAAATTTCGAAACAAATCTGGCCATTTTTTTACCGTCCAGGCAACTGCCTCAGTTGCCTCAGTGCAAGCTACGTCTATGATGTTGGTCAGTAAAATTATTTATACTGATGATGATGAAGGAAAAATTTAAATGTTGAAACCAATAAATTATATGTACACATAAATTGAGAAACTTTTTGCCATATACATGTAATTTATTTCCCAATATAATAAATATAACAATGAATTTAAAGTACTTTACATACATTTTCTTATATATCGTAAAGATTGATCTCATAAAACAACCATGCTACTCAGGCCTGTCTCGCACAATGTACCCGCCATTTTTTATTGGTAACGTCCTGAGATCTTGTGCTAAAATGGAATTTTCTTAACAACTATTGCATAGATGTACATACAAGGACGACGGATATAAACACTTTTTGGAAGATTCTTATTTTAAACAGACAATTGAATACAGACCATCTTATTTACATGTGCACTGGACCTGAATGTATGTTATTCTTGACAATACAAGGATTAAGAACAAAGTTCATATTACCATATTTGTGCATTTACTTTCTCAATTTCTGATCAAAATAAAAGGCATGTAGTATTTTCAACTAATGTAAAATGTGAATGTAAATTAAAACTTGTCTATAAAGACAAAAACTCTTCTACAAAAACAAGCCATTTTAATTAATTGTTTCTAAGGCTCTCCCTCATTACACATATTTATTGTTATATCTGCTTCTGTTGTTATTCAAGATAGATAGATATAATTATACAGAATATATATCGAAATGTCTTTATTTGGTATTAAAAGCTTCTTAACAGATCATGTTCCATAAGGTTAGACTTTATAATATAAAGTTTTTGAAATCTCAAATAAAATGAAAAAAGCTTCCTTTCCTCAAATAAATTAACAAGAATTTGCCCAAGAACTTGGGTTTTGCACAAATCTATTCTGCCAGTACTTATGCAAGCATTAATTTCTAGGCCCTCTACTTTATCATTAGATAGATTCTCTCCAATTTTGGCACCCTCTTGGGTGGAAGCCTATCATTTGAACAAATCTTGATCCAAATCCTCTAAGATTAAGTTAATGACCGACTTAAAATAATTTGAGTTTCTACTCGGAAAAATCCACCTTAGACCTTTGGTCTAAAAAAGGACCATCTGAAAGAAAGATGTGAGCTACAGTGAGTATGATTGAATGTATAGATTATAAGCTATTCACTAAATATTGCACATGACATATTGGTCAATCATTTCAATTAAAAAATGATTTAGTAATGAAGCAGCGATGAACTACCCTGTAGCTATTTTTGGAGTGTTCTTTCTTTAACAAGAACTTTAAGTGCATCTTACATAAATTAAAGCTAAATGTATCCCACTGGTTGGCTAATCTCTCTCCTCTTCATTATAAACAAGAGACCCATTGAGCCTTAATGCCCATCAGGCTGCGACAAGCCAATTATATAACTTTTGTAGTTGATTAGTCTGTTCAAAGATTTTTAAAATTTGCCATATTTTTCCCATTTGACCCCTCGTGGTGCCCCTAAAGGTTAAACAACATCATGTAAACAAATCTGAATTCCCTTCCCCTAGGTATGCTACCCTACCAAATTTGATTGAAATTGGTTCAGTTGTCTTGGAGAAGAAGTAAAAAATGTACAAAATTAACATATTTATTTCGGTGTTGAATTTTGACCCAAAGAACGTGCAACATATTTTTGAAATTTTCTCAGGTTTTCCCCATTTTGGCCCCTTAGAGGCAGAACCATATCATTTGAACAAACCTGAACCCCCTAGATATGCTTCCAACCAAGTCTGGTTAATATTGGGCTTGGGGTACCCTGGTTTTGGTGAAGATGTCGAAAATGTGAAAAGTTAACAACAGATGACCAACAGGATTTCTACGGGAAGGTTCACCATTGATAATTGGTCCATATGTACTTAAAATTAATAAAATATTTCAAAGTGCAGATAAATAAGAGTTAAAATTTTATTCTAATTTCTCATTTAGTTGTGTTTGGGAAATACAAAAGATGATTCAAAAGTTTTATCATTTTTAATTTTCTTAAAAGGGTTAACCACTATTATGAATGTTTTAATCTTACAAACAAAGTTCATTTTGTCTTTTTAAAAGAAATTATATAGGAAAAAACCCTTTAGACAATATCAAAACACTTTTAGATGGCATAAAGAACTTGCAAAGTGAGTATTATTTAAGTCAACAACAAAATCATCTATGTCAAAACCATTTTTTTAGACATCTGAGTAATTGATAGAAAATATAATTACTTTGCAGATAGATCTAATACATGTACACCATCTTTGAATATCATTAAATGATAATAAAATATAGATGCTGAATAAGTCACATGAGAAATCAAAAAACCAATATATGTGGTCAACAGTTTATGAACAAATGATTGAATTATTTATTGTCTATTCCATAAAGACTTTTTTCAGTGGAAATAAAAATATGAAATTGTAAAGCATTATACAATTTACATGTATACTTTTCTTTTTCATACATGTACAGTTTAAAATTAAATGCAATCTATATGCTTTGAAATGTATGCATATTTTAAGGCAGAATTATCAATCAGTCAGTAAATCATTTAAAAACATTAACAAATACTTATAATAAATTAATTAAATATCAAAACAAAGCCCTCTCTGTCAAGCTCTAATGTTACTACTCCGTTTGATCTGTTATGATTGGGTATTTCTTGGAATCTTACTCCACAGGTCAGAATGATAATGTTCATTGTCATGATTAAGTGGTAACACCTGCCGTAGGTCTATCGGCTGAAAGTAGGATAATCTGTGACTGAAAAGACAACAACAAAATGGCAATTAAAAGAAAAGAAATTGAGCAATAACAATAAGTTCCCAAACTTACATCTAAGGTGACTTAATAAGTATATTTCTGTACTGCATTTATATCAGTGAGTTTAGAATACTATCAACACTAGAAAAGTGCTGTGGAGAAAGCTCACAGTGGGATGAGTGTATGAAATTAACCCAAGACATTAAAATAAAAACATAATGCACTTTTAACTATTTTAAAAAGAACATAAATCTGAAACAAAAAGTAAATTTTTGTTCATAGTTACAGTACCAATTTTTTTACAGATATTTTGATTTACATCCTCATGTCTTACTGAGTTTCTCCAAAAGCAGATTGTTTTCAGAACATTATAATTTGAAACATTTAAAAGGTGTGATTTACATCTAAAGTAACCATTACATGATCTTCAATATGATTAAGAAGGACAGTATGTGACAGAAGTATGCTTGAACACAATTTAAAGTAAGAATAACTGGTGCTCTAAGAGTATAGTAGATAAACAAGAGGCCCATTGGGCCTTAACGTCCGTCTGGATTAAATAGGCCTATAAGTAAAGTTTTGGCATTTTAATACTTTTGACCCTAGTGTCATGCCTTGAACAAAGTTGGTTCTCCAAAGCATAAAGCACTAGGCCTTCTAGTTTATAAGAAGATTTTTGAAATGTTGACAAATTTTCCCCATAAGGGCCTTTTAAGTGACCCTTCATGGGTACTGAGCCTGATCATTTGCAGAAATCTGGGTAACCTATTTTTGACCCCAGGGTCACCCCTTGAACAAACTTGGTTCTCCATGTCCTGAAGTTACTACAAATGTACATACAAAAGCATTAAGCTCTAGGCCTTCTAGTTTATTACAAGAAGAATTTTGATATTTTGTCAAATTTTTCCTTTTGGCCCCCTAAAAAGGTGCCCCCTGGAGGCATATCCCCTTCATTCGAACAAATATGAACTCCCTTCCCCTATGGATGCCTTCTTCCAAGTTTGGGTGAAATTTGTCCAGTTGTTACGGACAAGAAGTAAAAAATGAAAAAAATTAACATATCTGCTATAATGTTGAACTTTGACCCCAAAAAGTGTAACCTATTTCTGGACAACATACTTTGTTCTTCATGTCATAAGGTTACTACATACCAAAACATTAAGCTCTAGGCCATCTAGATTTTTGAAGTTTTGTTGAATTGTCCCCCTTTTGGCCCTCTAGTGGCGCCCCCTGGGTCCAGGCCCCATAATTTGAACAAATACAAACCCCCCTTCCCTAGGGATGCCTTCTACCAAGTTTGGGTGAAAATTGTCCAGTAGTTTTGGACAAGAAGTCAAAAATGAGAAAAGTTAACATATTTGCTATAGTGTTGAACTTTGACCCCAAAACCTGTAACACAACAGTAACCTATTTTTGACCCCAGGGTAACACCTTGAACAAATGTAGTTTTCCATGCTTTAAAGTTACGACATACCAAAACATTAAGCTCTAGGCCTTCTAGTTTATTAAAGAAGGTTTTTTAAATTTTGTCAAATTTTCCCCATTTTTGCCCCTCTAGTAGCACCTCCTGGGGACCGAGCCCCCTTCATTTGAACAAATCTGAATCACCTTCCTCCTAGGATACTTTCTACCAAACTTGGATAAAATCAGTCCAGTGGTTTAGGAGAAGAAGTAAAAAATGTGAATAGTTAATATATTTGCTATAAATAGTATAGAACTTTGAGGCCAAAACGCTAGCTTCTGTGGAAGCTCTATGGCGTTTATTTTCAAATCAGATATTTCATATTGCAAATAGAGCTACTAATTAACTGGTCCCTCTATAAAGTCATTTGAAAATTAACCTGGGAAAGGTTGGGACACGTACCACCTCACTTCAGCAATGGAAATTAGATTGTTCTGGACAGAAGCATATTAAGACACCTACCAGCTGGGCCTAAAAACAGGTAAAATTCCAATCGGTTTGCCGGTTCACTTTATAAATATATCCATGTTTTAGAAATTCTAGCGATTTCTGAAAATTCTACAACTTTCTGCAGACCGCCATTGTTATGACCCTATTTAAATAGAATTGTCTGAGGGGTGCCGAGTAAACATTTAAATATGGTCATAACAATGGTGGCCTGCAGAAAGTTGTAACCTATTTTTTGACCCGGGTCACGCCTTGAACAAACTTGGTTCTCCATGCCCTAAAGTTACTTCATACCAAAGCATTAAGTTCTAGGCCTTCTAATTTTTTAAATTTTATAAAAAATTTCCCACTTTTGGCCCCTTGTGGCATCCCTTTATTTGAATAAATCTCAATCCCTTTCCCCTAGGGATACTTCTTACCAAGTTAAGATGAAATAGGTCCAGTGGTTTAGGAGAAGAAGTCGAAAATGTGAAAAGTTTACGATGGACAGACGGACAGACAGATGAATGGACGGTGGACAGGATTTGATAGAGAAAAGTCCACCTTAGACCTTGGGTTCAAATGGACTAAATGAAAATGTGAAGATATTTTCTTAATATATCCATCTTAAAAGAGGCTATCCCAATGACAAGCAGATATTATATAAAATACAATACAATGTACTCAAGGTGGGCCACTCAAGTAATATTGTTTCAAACAAATATTGTCTAAGTGCAATCAGTACATGACTGTTTCAGGGCATAATGGAGTATGCTGAATCCAGTTTGATTTGGTTTGTTTGTTTGTGTTAAGGGCTTATTGTTCAATCAAAGGCCAAGGTCATTTACGGATGTGCCAGTTTTACTGGTGGAGGAAACCGGAGTGCCTGGAGTAAACCACCGACCTACGGCAAGTAGCTGGCAATAAACTTTCTCACACTAGGCCACCCCGGACGGGGATCGAACCTAGGAGGTGAAAGGCTCTTATGATTACAAGTCGGGGACTTTAACCTCTAGGCCACCGCGGCCCCCAAATCCAGTTTGAACTTTATTTTCACATCGAATAAAAATACAAGAAAGATTTTGAAATTTAACACCTACATTTACGAAATAATTTTTCTTACATTAAAATTCTTCTTTAATTGTTAAAAAATTGAAAATGACTGGTAGATGTTGGTTTCATCCCTGGTGGTGTCAAACCTAAGACATTAAAACTAGGTTAACTTCTCGTTCTATGCACTTACAGTTACTTATACTTACAAGTCAGGATTACTGAACTTTCCTTTTGGTACTGGATATAATGACTCATACACTCTGTTTGGATCTTTTCCATGGATAGCATAAGCATTGAACTTTGTTACTGCTTTTGGAAAGTAACTTCCTGGTATAAGGGCAGTGCCATGCCAATAATCCTTATCCGTTACAGCTGTGTATTTTATAGGCAGTTTATCCTACAGATTAACATAGCAATTCAGAATTACCATTGTAGGTTACATATTAAGATAGCATAGCCTTATAGATTAACATATATAGCTTTTAGCTTTTCAGAATTAACATATTATTCGCTGTGCCAGCACTTGCGTAACTTCCTGTCGATACGCATGCTGGCGTATAGCATAACCAGGCAACGCCGGTCAGTTGGTTCCAAACAAAAGAACCAAGATGGCGATTTGACACCTAACAGTGATAGCAATAAAGAAAGTGTCAAGATGATGATACAGGATATCACATCTATAAGATGCCAATTAAGATTTGTTTGGAACCAGTGCGCAGTATTTCTAGGCGGAAGTACGTCACACTAGCACAACGAATATGTTGATAGCTTTATGTGTTAATTGAATATAAGGACCTTTATATTGATGTACCAAAACTCAACATAAATTAAACTGTAGAGATTACTTTAGCATGAAATATTTTCTTATTGTGTCTTCCAAATAAGTTAAAATCATTGTATGTAATTATCATTTTTGGATTTTTTTCGTGTGATATATGTGTATATATAAATTTCAAGCACTTATCTTACGTCTGTAGCTTCAAAATGTATAAATCATTTCAGATAATAATGTTTTCATAAATTATTATACATAATACAAAATATGTGACAAAAATGCCAGATAACATTAATTATAGTAATGGAATAAAACTTGTATTAGTTAATTTATCTTTAGATGTAAAAATTGGCACAGTGCAATAAGGCTGTAAATAGTACTATACCTACCTTTACCATGTGTCTCTCTCCTCTCAGTATTAGTAACAAATGCTGTCCATGCCTAAACAATAAATTATAAGAGTTATCTCCCCTTAAACACATCTCTCTTCAATTTATCTCTAAAACCTATATGGCAATCAGTAACTGTTTCAAAATGTGAGCATGTTATTCTTGATAAGTGACACAAGTTTGGCTATTTTCTTTATTTTTTCACTTTAACACGCATAAGATGGAATATTCTGTAAAACATCAAAAATATTATCCATAATTGATACATATATGGGGTGCCATTGTACTATTAAATCCAGTTTTAGATATCAAGAAATGAATTTATTGATATAAAAATTACATAGAATTCTTGATATCAAGAAGTCGATTTCATGATATCAAAGAAAAAGAAAATTATTCAAATTTAATGTCTTGGGTGTGGCATAGCCGGGGATCAAACCCAACACCTACCACATACAATGTGAACACTCTACCAATTTAGCTATGACACCAGAAATAGAGATTTGGAAAGGTGAAATCTATCAAATAAACTATTCAAAAACGATATGGAGTTAATTGTGATATCATAAGAAAATAATAACTTAAACTTATGATTAACACAGATGTATACAACCAATTCAGAAGACAATTCAATGAACCTTATTAAAACTTTAAATTTGTACTTACGGACACAGTTCTATCTCTAAGTAATCATTGCTGTCGTTCAGGAAAAATGCTTCAACAACTGAAAGTATCATATAATATTAAATGAAGGTTTACATAGCATAGTTCTTTAGAGTCACACTGTCAGCTTTACTGTATGTGTTAATAATATTTCAAAACAAAGTTAATTAATTGCCATTTTACAAGTCTTTAAGACAAAACTGCACCTGTAACACCTAGAATTGTTTCTATGCCTTATCAGTACCTGGAAATAGCTTATTTTTTTTGTCATTTGATTGTTAGTCATGTGTATGATCTATCCAATGTCTCCTATGTTGATTGTTAGTCATGTTTATGATCTATCCAATGTCTCCTATGTTGATTGTTAGTCATGTATATGATCAATCTAATGTCTCCTATGTTGATTGTTAGTCATGTTTATGATCTATCCAATGTCTCCTATGCTAATTGTTAGTCATGTATATGATCAATCCAATGTCTCCTATGTTGATTGTTAGTCATGTTTATGATCTATCCAATGTCTCCTATGCTGATTGTTAGTCATGTTTATGATCTATCCAATGTCTCCTATGTTGATTGTTAGTCATGTTTATGATCTATCCAATGTCTCCTATGCTGATTGTTAGCCTTGTTTTAGATCTTATGCTGATTGATTAGTTTCATGTGTAGATTGTTTGTCACTTAAATTCTTTTATTTGAGTAGGTATAGGTACATGGAGCTACTTATATTGACTATTGTAGTATTCAATTGAGGAAATAAAATCTAAGTCTGACAAATCATTAGTACCTTCATAGTCCCACAGCTGGTTAAATGGTTTGCCTTCTTCTCCACCTGGATTAGGAGGGTCATTAAAGAAAGGCGCTTCGACATCAATATTTATGTCATTTCCAAACTCTGTGGCAGTAAGACTAAGTTTGACAGGTCTGTGGGTCACTGGCTGTCCATCCCATGTTGTAGATATTGTGAACTCCATGGGTGTGAAGTCTCTGTGACCTATGTAGAAATAAGAACAAATAAGAATTGGTCAAACTTATCATGATTTAACAAACTGTCACAAAGAAGGTAAATAACTACATCATAAATGAAACTGTTTACCAAGTATTTCCAAATAAAATATTGTAAGCAAACTTGTCAAACATTATGTCACTTGTAAAACAAATACAGATAACGTGTTCACATTTGTACAATAAGATGAAGTCTTCAGTGAGATAAAGGACGCAAATAGAACACTGATAAGATAAAAAGATGTTGCACATTCATAATCAGGTATAGTACAATATGTACATCATATAATCATTGGGTCTCATGGAGGTACAGTACAATGTGTACATCATATAATCAGTGGGTCTCATAGAGGTACAGTACAATATGTACATCATATAATCAATGGGTCTCATAGAGGTACAGTACAATATGTACATCATTTAATCATTGGGTCTCATAGAGGTATAGTACAATGTGTACATCATATAATCATTGGGTCTCATAGAGGTACAGTACAAAGAGTACATCATATAATCATTGGGTTTCATGGAGGTACAGTACAATGTGTACATCATATAATCAGTGGGTCTCATAGAGGTACAGTACAATATGTACATCATA
>JAUMGZ010003354.1:0-20625 GCA_032359645.1 Pododesmus macrochisma | reverse complement strand
TTTAACAAGAGCTTGCATCTGTAACATCAGCATTATCACGATTCTCAATTCAGATAATTGACATTGTTGTCCTTTTAATCAATTTATGCAACCAATATCTAATGGTAAAAATATTTCTTTTTGAAAGAAAAAAATGATATCCGGATAAGAGGGAATTATGATTAAAGAGCTAGAAAGCCGTCAGTTTTTTTTTTAATGTATGATAATACTGAAAACACGATTGCACAGAACGAATCGAGTCGATGATAGTTATCACTAGGAAGTAATTTATTTACTTATTTACAGTCGTTTCATAAACATACAAAATATTCCAAAGTCTACATGTGTACCTTTAGGGATCATAAACAGCCTATTTCTAGTAATGAAAAGCAATGATATGTGTAGTTATCACGTTTGAATATTTCTACTTGTCAATCATATTAACGTGTATATATAATATATGTTATTTGATAAGATAGACCCGGGCTTTTTATTAAACATATACATAAAACATCTCACTACACTAAATCATATAAATGTAAACAATATTGACGCTCCAGTGCAAAGAGGTACTTTTCCGTATACGTACAGACACTTTTGGAGGGATATTCAGGACCGTATAACATTTAGTAAGTCGGTGGGGGCAAACAAGAAAAATTGCAAAATTTAGGGCACCCCCTGCTCGATGACTTGGAATGCTATGCAGACTGGAGCTTATGTTCCTGATAGGGTCACTAAAGTCACCAAAGGCAGACAGATTAAAAGGCAGAGGCCAGTCAAATATCAGCACGTTCTTTAGAGGGGACGCTTAGCTGGTGGTCCCGTGAACAGTGATTTTTCAAACACAACACCCCCGGTATTATAAAGATCCCTATGTAAAGTGTGATAGAAAAGTACGCGGAAACGCCATTGCGTGGGTTCATCTTTCTTTCTGAACTATCCCTATTGCTTTGATTTCCTGTTCCTGTCACCGCTTCTCTTCCTGCCCTATTGTTCGGTTTTCACTTTTGGTCTTTTGTCACGATATCGGTAAAATACTTTGAAAGTGACTTTTACACAAACAAACAAACAAACAAACAATAGAAACACTATAAGTTGCAGGTGTCTCTTGGATATGCATGACATTGTCAAAGGAACAGTCTAATGTACGTTGTAGGTTTCCATTAGATATTTTAACTGATTATCAAATGAATGACTCAATGTAAGGTGTATGAAATATTTAAAGGCCAGGCCACTTTGACATTAAAAGTGATAAATGTATCTATAAAAGGAACACGAGATAAACCGTTACTGGATATACTTTTCTCTCCAGTTAATACAAGTGGTTTATTATTGTTTTTTGTAAGTCTTCCTGATATCCAGGATAAGAAAAAAACATAATTGTTTATTGCACAAAAAATCATGTATTATAAACAAACAAAAATGCCCTTTGTTCTACATTGTTCCCTATTGTTTTTGGCCCTTAGTTAGGCCCCCTGGTGTTCAAGATCAACCATTTGCATTCCCCAAGAATGAGTGCTACAGAATATTTTAACAAAATGCCAACTGGGCCTTAACGTCCACCTGGGCCTTAACATACACCTGGGTCTTTACATCCACCTTGGCCTTCCTGGGCCTTAATACCCAACTGGGCCTTAACATCCACCTTGGCCTCAACATCCACCTGGGCCTTAACATCCACCTGGACCTTAACATCCACCTTGGCCTCAACATCCACCCGGGCCTTAACATCCACCTTGGCCTTAACATCCAAATGGGCCTAAACATCCAACTGGGCCTTAACATCCAACTGGGCCTTAACATCCACCTGGATACTTTAGGAATATATGGATGGGAGTTTCGTAAAGTCGGATACCAATATGAAAAGAAACCATGCAATGTCATCTATATTCATTTTTATGAAAATCTATATAACAGTTCTTGATAGAAAGTCGAAAAGGTCTCAGCCAATCAGAAGAAATGGTGGCCATATTGGATGGTGTTCGACAATGTCGGACACAATTCTTAAATGAGACCATAAGTAGCATCTACAACAAGTTCTCTCAAAGTTGCCCAAGTGGCTTTTGAGAAGAACTAAAAAAGATAACGACAGACGACGACGGACGGATTGGTATAGGAAAGTCAACTTGGACTAAATATGGATCAGTAGATTTTGAAAAGAAGTCGAAAATGTGAAAAGTAAACGACGAACGTGATTTCCTGGAGAGTACATTTGGGACCTGTGATCATTATGAAGTAACAAAAAATAAAGCAACAATAAATTTGCGTTTTTTAATCATTTTATTTTGGTAAGTTTAACATGCAAACAATTCAGGGTTTGTATCCAACATGTCAACTACGCGTATACATATTTTCTTACTTCTATGGCTAAATGCAATCTATACCTGCATATAAAACGCATACATTTGGTAGATATAAATCTTCAATGCAAAAGTTGGTTCACAGCAAGTATCGAATGCCTTTTAACAATCCAAACAAATATAGGAAGCAATTAAAAAATATGATTTAGATGAAGACATACTATATGATGTTATATAAAGTTTACAACCATAATCAACGTGTATCGACGATGTCCTGTGTTATGCCTCACTCGAGAAAAGTTTCTCCAAGATTCGGTTAAATATCACCAAATCAAACAGGAACGGAAGATGTGGGCGAAAGATTTTATGATCGAAAGGAAAAAGATGTAATTTTTCACTCGTGTGATGACATAGGAGCAATGGTCGAAACGATATCACGTGACCATGGTAAATGGAATTAGATTTTTTTGGATACGTGACTATGTTGTACTAAATATTCAAATTTAGAAATCATGAAGAATACAATAAACTAGAGGTGTAATATTTTATGTTTCTGACGAAGAAAGAAATCCGGTGAAACTCGTAGCACACACTTATCATATATTATTGTTAAACTCTACAAACCAAAGAAATGGTTAACAAATTAACAATTAAACGCGATAATAAATGACTATTTACATAAATAATAAAACGTTATTGCACTCATAATAGTCATAATCTTTAACAAATATAAAACAAAGTAGAAAAAGGGGATCTCTTTTTTACTTTTTGAAAACACGAAAAGAAAACCAGTAATCTACATAATCTTAACAATTATTGCATGAATATTATTAACTGGCCTTGTATCGGCACCAAACTCACAGAAAATATTCGATAATACACATCAGTAATATCTATTCTTATTTTACGACATCCGAAGTTTCTAACAGAGACACGTTTCAGTTGCTGGTAACTAGATTCACGTGCATATTATCAAATGATACCACGAGCTCAGCAGACGTCACAGCTGCTAAATAAGGAGCAGTCGCGCGCGTGCAGACCTTGGGCAGTACGCCACATCGTCTAGGATATCAGCAACGTTACTGTGATAATACTCGCAGAGATCGTATACTAGTCAAATGTCTCCTGCTAGTAGTTTACTCGTGCTCTACGAAGAATGATATGTAGAGGAAAATCACCGATGGCACAAAGTATGTAAATATATAAACATAGCAGCTTTACCCACCATCAGACCTGTATCTCACTTGCTAGAAACTACAAAAATAACTTGCAGGAATGCATCTAGTAACCATGGCAATACAATGTAACAAACAGTAGAGAAAAAGGAATATTATACTGGACGATTGCCCAAACTCTACAGCATAAACTTGGTTTTTAACTGTAATATAATGCATGTGTTCGTTTGTTAGTATCTATATTTCTTTCGTATGTTTTGCCTCACATTATTGAACAAAATGTTTGGAAACGGCGGTCAAATATTTACAAACAGAATGTCTTGCATTCTTGTTGTCATACGCTCACCATACATGCTCTCATAGACGATTCAGCTTTAAAAAAAAAAACGTCTCATTGTGACCTTTTAATGATCCATAGCAGGTCACATTCGTCAATACCTATGATGAAGTAGGAATAAATCATTAAGAATCGTGTTCGTCGGATGTGTTAGAATCCAAACCGTGTCTCTGTGGTCAACTGACACTCAGTTATAAAAATATATTAAAACACTCAATCTGATACTGTTGTTCACTTTTATCCTTAAATTAATCCATTACGTTTGTTTTAAAGATCTGATGCCGCTATCATATGTGATGAATTATACTGATTGTAGGAATCTCCATGATAACCATATTGCTGTGGTGGACCCATGTTTGGACCCCTTGACCGTTCGGCCCGGACTGCCGGTGCTTGTGTTACTTGATGTCCACTCATACCGGAATTCCACGCCTTTATCTTGTTGTTGTAGTTACCGCCCTGTGATACTTGTTTGAAGGGCTTCGGTGGGGGAGGGGGTGGTTGCTCCTGCTTATAAGACCTCTGCGACTGCTGGTGCCTCGAACCTTGCGACGCTGTGAACATAAACACACAACCAAGTATGAATGAATTGTAAATTAATTAATCCCAAAATTAAATTATATTTAAACACACCTATTGCAACGAGGTTAAGGTAAGAACAATTGCTGATGTACATGTTATGATGATAACAAACAAGTTGATGGAATTATCGGCATATACTTTATCTTACGTTATTTAGTTTTATGTTACTCAAGGACACATTTAATAGGATACTCTTTTACTAGAACTTATTGCCTCACAAAATACGTGCAAACATGAATGACAGCACTGATACTGCAGATTATTTATGTTCAATAATTTTTTATTAATATTATTGCAAACATACATTACCTTTATATATTTACTGAAATAACAAAATTTACCGTAATGGTAATTTATGAACAAAATGTCGACTCTTTGATGACATGGTCATGTTTTCCAGTCACCATGAAATACGGAATACAAGGGTACGTAGTCATTCTAATGGCACTTGATATTCTCGAGACAGAGGGTGTACACCAAGGATTAAGAGTACTAATTTATAAAACAAAACAAAATACTTCCTTTACAATTATATTTTTGAAGAATAATTATGCAAACGCAGGTTCGTTTAGGCAGAATATACAAATAACAAATATGTGCGCATGACTTGTCTCCCTGGTTAATGAACAATGGTACAAGAAGTACGACACATATGAAAATACTTAGTCTTTAACATATTGCACTGGGTGACCTTTTCATTTCTCTAGACAGAAAGTTAAACATAACTATTGCATTTACTAACTAAAACGCCGACCTCAAACTTTTGTTTTTATACATTTTCAGCTTTAAAGTCGATTTGTCTATTGATGTTTATTGGCGTGTTTCTCAGTAGTCAGTCCCTCTGAATCAGATGTCAATCTTCTACGTTTTAGTATAGTGACCTTGACATTGCATCCAAACATCAGTACGGTTCATCATTTCATAATAAGGAACAAAGTTTAGCTTAATTCCAACCAATGGAACCGATTATATTGTGCTGAAACAAAGTTTGAGCATCTAAAACAGTGACCGTGACTTTCCACTTAAATGCTAAGAAATAAATACGGTAATTAATATGCTTATCGGGAACCAATATACCAAATGTTAGAAACAGCGACCTTTCACATACGCACCAATAATCTGATAGAGCTCCGAACTAATAGCAAAACGAGCTCAAATTAATTTCAGTGACCTTGAACCTAATATATTTAGCTTTAATCCAACCAAACACAAATATAACGTTGTGAGGAAACAAACTCAAGTTTCAAAATTTCTATCTTTATTAATTATGACCTTGACCTTTGACCTATGAACCCCAAATCAATATGTCTTTTTCCCTTTTTTAAGAATAACCAATATACCAAGTTCGACCTAAATCAAACTGAAGTAAACGAACTTCAGTACATATTTTTTTTTCAATTGCGACCTTAACCATTGTCCAATAAACCAAACAATTAATAAGGTTCTCCCTTTCTTGAAAGGCATCGATATACCTATTTTGGTTATATCAAGCCAACCAAAAGAACTAAATATATCGTACGCAAAATACCAAAGTAAATATTTCTATTTCGATATTGTCTAGTCTTTTTACAAGAAACCTGCCTGTCCTGGGAGAAATAGGAATACACGTCATGTTTACGAAAGAACGCTGCTTTACAAGCTTTTTTCGACTATAATATAAATCATATTAAACTATGTACAATATCAAAAACGTGAATTAAACACCAATCAAAACGGTAGAAAGGGTCGAAGTGATAGAAACACTGTGAACTAAGAATCAATCAGTGATGATAAAATGCAGGGTAATGTGATAGAATGTCTAAGGATCTGACAAGAAAACCAGGAATACTCTTTGTGACATGTATGAGTATAGCATACACTATACTTCAGAAGGGAGGGGGAGATTGGGGATAAATTATACTTCTTTGTACCTCTGTACTTACCTCAAGCTTGACCTGTGTGTAAATAGCAATAATTTATATAGACGCACGATCAACACCTTTTATATAATATGCTTAACCATAGATTGCTTGAAAAGTTTTAATATAATTTTGAAATCTGCAGAAACAATCAATGTCATGTTTGAGATTAAAGTCTAAATTGTTGATTACAACAGGATGACTTCAACTAATTGTGCAGAAAACATTCTAATTATTTCAACTTATGAAATTGAGGGGAAAAATCCTCTTATGCAGTCAAAGCATTCGCTTTTGTCCAGACAGGACTGTCAATTTATTATCATGTCCAGACAGGACTGTCAATTTATTATCATGTCCAGACAGGACTGTCAATTTATTATCATGCAAACAAATGACTTCATTGACACGTCAATGTTTTATTTATATTAGATAAATTACTTTGTTATTGTAATATTGAAGTGTTGCAATACAAAAACACCCTTTCGTTCATAACTCATATCTACGATGGCCGAATCAGCCTCCAAAAAGTGTACGAGGTGTACATGTGAAATATGTGGAAAAAATGCAAGTCGCAAAAGTGAATTTTATTGACTTTTATGCGTTTTATATCAATTTTACTGAATGTTAAACTGTGAATTGTCGAATTTTATTAAGAGAGCAACTATGGAATTTATAGATAAAATAGTTATGCAAACATTAAAGGCCAATAAGGCATTTAACTTAATCAGCTCGGACCTATCATAAACTGTTTCTAAAATTACAATTACTCAGATTAACTTGTGTTCATAATGCCACAAAACAGCAAAATTTTGAATTTTTAAGAATGTTGCAGCCACTGTACAATGATTGGCTCCACACACGTAATATCGCACAGCATATATAACGAACATGGGGGCGTTATATACATGGTGTATGTGTTACCATGGTGATGAAAATATAAACAACACATGGTGCCAATGTTGTAACTGATGCAATACATGTGTTTTTCTATATACACTTACTAATTATCTACTCTGTATTTTTTCACATATCATTGCGCATAACAACTAACAAGTAGTTTTCACAATAAACAAAATGTGTTAACCACACGTAACAACATTCTCACATTTCTATTTTCTTTGAAGCATTCCACTACACCAACACTGTTTGTAAAGTAATTTTATGATGAAGGGTGTATTATCAGAAGCTTTAAAAATATCTGATTTAACTATTTAACTTCCCTGGTGTTAATTTATCACGTATATAAGAACTACACACTCTTTATGAATTAAGAAAACAAGAGGTGGCTATTATACAATAATTAATAATATTTCAATAAATTTTGAAATTTAATTACTGATTGATTAGCTGTTAACATGAAAACGCCATAACATAATGAAACGGTAGTGTTTATTGTTTACATGTTTGTATATGCGACACAATTAAGTATGATAACCTAAATATACTTACCATGCATATTCCCCCATCCTTTAGGGGACCTATTATAATTAGGTCCAGTTACAGTCTTAACATTCATTTCCCCAGAAAGATCGTGATGGACAGCTGTTGGTGGAGGCAGTGTTTGCACATTGTAAGTATTCCTAGTGTACTGTTGCTGGTGCTGGTGCTGACCATACTGTTGACCATTTTGAAGAGCCTCTTCCCATGGCGATATTGCCTTGGGTTGGGGACTCACTTCTGCAAGAAACATGTTAATCTCATTTGGTTTCATCATAGGTCTGACTGCGTTACTCTCGTCAATCACCCACTTCTCTGATCTCGCTTGACGTTTTTGAAACAGTTTAGCGCCTTTGTTACGCGGTGATTGTAAGTCTGCAACAAGACTGTGACAAGTTGCTGGCGACACTGCGTGATGATCACATTTAGTTTTCTGTAGCCTGAGAAACTCAAACTCGTCCTGTGAAATACTCATTTTATGACGTTCGTCGCCTGGAGTCACTTGAAATTTAACACTAGGAATCCGAAAGGTGAATGGAAAGGTGCAAGTACCCCCGTCCTCCGCGTGTAATTCACTGTCCAGGTCGCGAAGGTCAGCTATATCACCAGCAGATGATGAACCGTGGTGAGAGTAACCGTCGTGTATCCATTTGTTAGCTCTACGCTTTCGTTTGGCAAACATCTTGGCACCACGTGCTTTGCGATTGGCCGCCGACGTCAGCGAACGGGCGATCTTTTTACACAGGCCAATTTGTTGTTCAATAGTCGGGTACTCGGCCTCTGGGTCGTCATAGAAAGCAGAATCGGAGTACAATTTCTCTGTAAATATAAGCATGATGAAAGTTTAGAATTATAGAAAATGAAATTTAGTTTTATAAAAAAAAGTTTTAAAAAAAAAATTGGTCATGATGACCAACTGTGAGCCAAAACATCATACACGTCCCTTTAGATTATACTTTTAACAAGTGGTTTTTTATAACTGAATATTCTATGTAAAAAGAGTTCTGCTTACGTTAACGAAACAAAACTCATATAGCCAACCCCGCAATGCCGCTTGTTGTTGAAGTTATATAGGAAAAAATAGAAGATGTTAATCTGATATTTATATATAAATATGTTTTGTCCTTATTCATTATATATGTTGTGCAATCAGAAACAATATAAGAAACAACAAGTATTTGCAGATACGCTGCTTGCCACAGAGAGATAAGGGAGGCCGATGTGTTGTATAATGGGTTTTCTTTTGTAATATGTATAATGCTAATGCCAAGAAGCTGTGTAGTTCGCCGTACAGAAGGTATTTATTTCTGTATGCTAGTTGGGATTGGTAATTAAACATCCATCTTGTTTGTGAGCAACAACTACAAGATGAGAAGCTTGTAAGATGCTGAGATAATAAGTCAAGGTAAATGATCATGGTACTATCCAACTTAATTTACCCAACATAAACATACCCTCTACATGACAACACTACATCGCCGAAACAGCATGTACTCGTGTCTAAACAAAAGCATATGTAATTATCAGCTGAAAATAACACAAAACCTCCTAATGTACACGAACAGTACAGATCAAGGTCATAAGGACGGATCTGGCACGGCCCCGTGACCTATGTAGAGGGGTTAGGTGTTTAGATCCCTACTGTTATATCACGCTCCGATATCAAGGTTAAACCATATTGCTTTAGTGGCTCAGATTCCATCTTTGTGCACTTATCACCCGACACATCGAAAAATCACACCTCGGAGTATGTAACACAGCTATTTACATGTATAATCGATCAAGTTATCTATGAACTACCTAACGAGCACTGATAACTCAACTCAACCTTTCCCTATTTATCATTGCTAAATCACAATATATTTGAAAAGGTTACCAACAGTGAAGAGCTGTAAGAATTTGAGAAGGACGACATCTGAATCAGAGGGGATGACGCCGACAAACATCAAATGTCAAGGCAAAAATCAACATATACAAAACCGAAAAAATTAGAGACCAGCAACCACAACAAAAAGCCTTGGGACGTTCACACTTAGACAAGACAAACTGACAAGCGTCAAGAAGTGTTATTGTCGCTGAATAACATCAATGAATTTGTATGTTGGATATGTTCTCGCTCTTTGTAACAAGATGTAGTAAATCTGAACTGTTGAATATGATCTCGGTCTTTGTAACAAGATGTAGTAAATCTGAACTGTTGAATATGTTCTCGCTCTTTGTAACAAGATGTAGTACTTCTAAACTGTTGAATATGTTCTCGCTCTTTGTAACAAGATGTAGTACTTCTGAGCTGTTGAATATGTTCTCGCTCTTTGTAACAAGATGTAGTAATTCTGAACTATTGTAACAAGATGTAGTAGTTCTGAACTATTGTAACAAGATGTAGTAGTTCTGAACTATTGTAACAAGATGTAGTAAATCTGAACTGTTGTATATGTTCTCGCTCTTTGTAACAAGATGTAGTAGTTCTGAACTATTGTAACAAGATGTAGTAGTTCTGAACTGTATTATTACTTGGTTACCTATAAGTTATCACATCGATATGTTGTTACATAAGTAACATAGTGTCCGCCAACCAACGCCGATGTAATGGTTCGTCAACCTTTTAACGTTACATTAATACAAAAAGATTGTTGAGTAGAAATCACAATTTCATGACATATGTGCAGGTTACCATTGCAGATCACAAATTGGAAGCATGTGGCATTAGTCCAAAGGTTAATCTATAACTTCCCAAACTGCCTATACTACATGTGTTTGATATGAAGTTATACCACAAAATGACTAACATATAGAGACAATATACCTTCATTTATCATATTTAATGTAAATTAATTAAATTAAAGACGCAAATGTACCAAAACAAGACATTCTACAGACCTGTCTTCGACAAAGTGACGACCAATTGACAATGTCGGACAACTTTCTGAAATGTGATAATACACAACCAAACAAACTAACTTTGAAAGAGCATCCCATAAAGATACTAATTGTGAAATTGTGTTGCTCAGCTTCAAAAGTATAGGAGTAGAAATAGAAATTGTTTTAAGGTTCAATGTTTACCTACATGTCACAGTCAAGGTCATTATGACTGTAATTGTCTTCCTGTTCCCATACGTCAGCCACCCTACTGGGTAACGTCGTTAACACTAAAAGTCTGATATATTCATGGACTCTAAGAGGTCAAATTAAATATTGTTCTTGAATTGTCTTCATACCGTGAAGTGATTGGCCAAAGAACTTAGAATATAACACTAGTAGTCTCCAAGATTGCCTTCATGACAATACTTGTCTCTGTAATAGACTTCAAGGTCGTCTAAAGACCAGTCAAGGTCACTGTTAAATTCTCTTCGCACTGTAAATGGTTTGAGCCATAATATCGTCTAAAAAAGTCTTAATTGTACAAGAAATGGCGTATTCAAAAGCACACTATACATCAATACGAAACATTTACACCATGGTTTGGCCTCATTTTGACCCCAAGGCCAAACAAGATACATTTTTGAAAACCAAACCTAATACGATTACAATTATAATATGTCCTAACCTCAAATACGTAGGCTAACTTAATATACGTTTTGAAGTTCAATCTACTTTTCATCTATACTTATAAATTAAGCCTCTTGTTGTGACCCAAATATGCCAAAAAAGTCATAAGTGTAGCCTATTTTTTGACTTAATTAAGATTCTTCACTTGAACCAACTTTGTTCGCCATAGACCAATACTTTTTTCTTATTGAACCAATACGCTCTAGGCGTTCTAACCTATCATAAAACGTTTCAAATTTTGTCATGTTTCTCTTTTGTTGCCCTCTAGTACCGTCCTTGTTGCAAAGTCACATGAATTGAACAAATCTGAATCCTCTGACCCCAAAGGTGCTTTCCACAAAGTTTTATCGAAATAAATCGAACAAGTTTGAGTCAGGAGTTACCATGCTTTTAATATTGTTGAACTTTGACCCCAAAATGCGTAACCCATGTTTGAACCTGTAGGGTAACGCCTTGAGCAAACCTGGTTATCCATATCCAGAGGATAGTACACATGCAAGCATAAAGCACTAGAACTCTAGTTTACTAAGAGATAATGATATTTGAAGTCTGTCAAGTTTTCCTCTTTTGAGGACCCAAGTGGCGCCATGGGGGCTAAGCCAACATTAAACAAATTTGGTTTCTCAATCAAAAGTGTAAATTAACGACAACGACGGAGAAGTTGTGATGATCGTACCCGACATGACTCATTGAACTCGGATGAGCTTACACATTTCTACTAATTGATGTAAAGGTATTGTCATTATGACTTCTCTGTTACAAAAAGTTAATTTTGGAGCTGTTCGACAATTTATTTTTATTTTTGAGACTTGATGACGGTCGATTCGTAGCTGGGAAGGGGCTATTGGACAATGTTTTCTTACACAGGAAATTGAATTTATTTTGTCTCTGATAGATATTATGTTTATCGGAGATCCATTTTAGCTTGCAAGTTTGAATTATAAACGGTGCCACAACTTACTTTTCCTGCCAGATCCTGGTGTTCCAACATCTGTTCCTGTTCCATCACTTTCCAAACTGTAAGTTCTCGATATCTCCAGATCAGGCAAGAGGTCAGGCCTGTTATAGCGAAAGTCCGGTGGCAATCTTGCTTCCATTTCTTGTCTTTCCTCTAGACTTATTTCAACTTTTGGAGCAAATATAGGTAATTTTCCATGATATTTTTCTGCGTCATTCCCGTTTTCAAAAGAGATATCGGCCTCGTCTTCATCGTCATCCTCACCTCGGCGATAATTAGGCAAATGTCTAGCGTCAAATCGTACGTAGGGCGCTTGAGGCACTGGGAACAATGTTGCTTCACCGCCAACCATATACGACTTAGGTATTGACGTTTTTGGCGCAGGGGAAGATCGAAGCAGGTGCTCGGGCACAGGAGGAGCTGGCGGAGGGGGTTTCAGGTCAACTTGATCTTGTGGATAAGGATGCTGTATCTCAGGAGGTCTCACTTCTGGTGCAGGAGAATACTGGCGGTTATCCCCCTGTGTTTGAAGCGTACCCTTGATATCCCTGACCCGGAATAAAGTCGTCGGTGATGGTGTGAATTCGACATCAGGATAACTTCCAGGCGAATAATTTTCATTTTGTTCCATTCTTCCGTGAATTTGATTTTTCACATTTTTCACTTTAAACATAGCTGGAGCTGACTGTGTATTTGATGTTTGCATATTAGACGCTGGAGATGGAGAATAAGACACGTCGTTTAACCTTTCATACAATGGCTGAGACTGGTAAGACGGTGGATGTGGTGAATATGCTGGCTGAGGTGACATTGCCGGCTGAGGTGAGTATCGTTGTGTGTGGCGTTTCACTCCAGATGAGTATTCGTAGCTGGTACCTCCATGACCAGGAATCAGTTGTATCTTCTGTTGATTGGCGACTTGCCTGACGTAACCCCTCGTTATACGACCATCGCCATCTGATTCATAAGACTGGGTGACAACGTTGGTTCTTACGTTGCCGTCTGGAGATGTGTAGTTGGTAAGAGACGTTGTCATTCGAGGTGCAGGACTCGCATCATGGTAACCATTTGTCATTGGCATATGCATATGGCTCTGTGATGTCTGTTGGGGTGGCAGTGGTGTACCGTCACTGAAAGAAGAATAAAAAGGGCATATTTTAAAAACTAGCAAACAACAATATATTTATCTGTGAAGTGACACAACGTACATGTATGAAATGAAACAGGTTATCAATGTAACTGTACAACAAATCGGATGTGTGTGCATTAGCCGTGTGGTATAGTATGGGTGGGTTTTTGTCAAGCATCATCATCGTGATTTTACTATCCACTGGCTTTATTTTCTCTCTACCATCTATTAATGACGGCTGCTTCGAAGCTAGATCTGGAGCCTGGGACAGCGGGTGTCTCACACAGAGTATTGGTTTTTTCCTCTTATAAATATCATATTGGAGGCATGTTTCAGATTGCATTTTTGTATTATAGTCTATATTTTCACTTATAGAAATTCAAATTAGGCTCTTATACTTACAAAAATAAAAAGAATTTAGATAATGTCGGTATATGTCGGATAATCTATGATAAGAGTATCTTATTTAAGATGCAGAACTCCGCTCTTTTCTGTCTTTCCACCTTCCTGTCTGCAATAGATGCACCTTGACAAATGATGTATGCTCAAGTGTTTCTGATTCACGAGATTAGATGTATGTTTGTCGTTCTTATGTTCCTGAATACCTTTATGTACTTACAAAAACCTTTATGTACTTACAAAAATCTTGGAAACATTTATGGCGTTATTCATTGTGTGGGCGGTGACTTGACCAGATTTTAGAGCCTTTGTATTCTTGTTTGATGCATTTAACATTTAAACGTGGTTTTGTTTTGCAATCGGATGTAACAATCTTTGAATTATGCCTTGTGTTTGGGCAAGGACTTCGTCAGTGTATTTTACTCGCCGTTGTACCACAATGAGTAGGCTATCACCTTGTGTTTGGGTAAGGGCTTTGTCAGTGTAATTTACTCGCTTTGTACCACAATGAGTAGGCTATCACCTTGTGTTTGGGTAAGGGCTTTGTCAGTGTATTTTACTCGCTTTGTATCACAATGAGTAGGCTATCACCTTGTGTTTGGGTAAGGGCTTTGTCAGTGTATTTTACTCGCTTTGTACCACAATGAGTAGGCTATCACCTGGTGTTTGGGTAAGGGCTTTGTCAGTGTAATTTACTCGCTTTGTACCACAATGAGTAGGCTATCACCTGGTGTTTGGGTAAGGACTTCGTCAGTGTAATTTACTCGCTTTGTATCACAATGAGTAGGCTATCACCTTGTGTTTGGGTAAGGGCTTTGTCAGTGTAATTTACTCGCTTTGTATCACAATGAGTAGGCTATTACCTTGTGTTTGGGTAAGGGCTTTGTCAGTTTATTTTACTCACCGCTGTACCACAATGAGTAGGCTATCACCTTGTGTTTGGGTAAGGGCTTTGTCAGTGTATTTTACTCACCGCTGTACCACAATGAGTAGGTTATCACCAGCATTGTCAACCTGGTACATTGCGTCTTGGTGAGACTTTCCCGCCATGGACACGCCATTGATTGTAACGAGTATATCACCTTCCTGTAAACCGGCCAAACACGATTTACTCCTCTTCCGAATCTGTCAAGTTAACAAGGGACAGTACATATACAAGAGAATGTTATAACATTTTAATGTGACAAGTCCTATAAACATGTTCAACACTGCACAAAAACGAAGAAATTTCAAAGTCGGATGAAGAGCAGACACGTATAACAGGCACGTGTAGTGACGTCATAAAAATGAACATACTTGTACGATCTTAAAAGGCAAAACGAACAATAACACATGTGTATATTGGGTATTTTTATTGTAAATACAAACGACTCTGCCGAGATTTGAACCTGGGACCCCTAGGTTAGGAGTCCAACGCTCTTTTTTTTTTTCTTTATTCAGGAGTACAACGCTCTACCGATCGAGCTAAAGGAACAAGCTGTAGCAACGTTGTTAACACTGGGTGACATACTTTTAAATCAAATTCAATTTCCATCGTTGTTCAGTTTTCCAAAAAATCAGATATAAACATTGTGTTAAAGACTGATAGATACTTTTTTTTATATTTGATATTTTTTTCCCAGAAAAAATATATAATATTCAAATATAATGTGATGATAACAAAAAGAAAATTCTATATAATCTAACTTTGTCTAACACACTGACTGATAGATACTTGACATAGTGATGATTTGTTCTGTATTGGTTTATATGTAGTAAACATCTGAATGACCAATCAAATCTCTTGTAACAAAAGTTCAGTTTGCGGAGAGAGTTGTTTGAAAGATGACTGTGCTATGAGCTGCACAGGAGAGATATTGAATGAGACACAAGTATTAATATTTGTATTGTTGCAGCAAAATATTCAAATACAATTAAAAAGACATCTATAAGTATCCAAAAGACGATTTTTCATGAGGTTGTAAACTTAAATATTCATCATTATTATGCTTCCTGTAAGTTTCTCTCTATAAAGTAACGTTATTACTATTTTTAAACACAATGCAACGAGTGTACGAAGTACTATTTGTAATAGTACCACGACCGTCGTAGTACTATTACGTCTTGATTATCGAGTCGTCCGAGCGTTTGCATCGCAGCTCAGTACAAGCACAGGCACTCTACGCGTGTTGTTTACATCAACAATTTTTTCTCAACAAGCCCTTACAGCACAGACAAAAGTTGTTGATGTTTACAGAAGCATTTCAACTACGCAAATCGCCGTCAGCTTTTTAACATAGGACGTAATGACAGTACCCCATCAGTTTGTTTTTATATTCTATTGATGTATAACAGTCAGCGTAATAATTATAATAATGGTATACGTGCACCATGTGACTCAACCCTGACTACTATTTTGGCATAGTACATCCAAAGGATACCATTATTATATAATTATTCTGTGTACAAAACACTATTCAACACCATTACGTTGACCTACGGTTGTGATCGTCAGTGATCTTTCACATTTAACATCAAGAATGGGTATGATATTCACGGTTAGTTAGATTTGTATATATACGAGAGGCTCTTTCCTTCTTACACCTTTAAACCATGGCTACGCCTCTATTTTGTTTAATTATAACTGTAAATAATGCATTCTCGTAAGAAACAAGAGACAATTAGTGTTTCTACATGTGTTTTAGATTTTATTCATTACTAATTATAATACTTAATGGCATACAGATTCTATAATTGTACGCAAGTGATGAACACTTGTAGTGCATTTCATATGTCCTTTAAAACGGTAAAACGTTAGGAATGTACACATTTGCAAACGTTTGTGTTTATGTATGTTTTTTCAGTTGAGCTTGAAAAAAGGTTAAACAAACATTATGTAGGTTGTTAACTCTGGTAGGAAAAAACAGCAAAGAAAGAAAACAGATAATAACATTCTATGACGTTAAAGATAGACATTGTCGATGTTTCGAAGTACCAAGTGGCAAAACGGAACAATTTCGAAATTCGCTCTTTGTAAAGACAGTAATAGAAATGGAATCACCTATATGATAACATTGTGACTCTAGAAAAATTGAAGGAATGGAATTCAAATAGGCCCTCCTCCATAGTGGCTAAATGCGCACGGCTCTCTCTCTCTCTCTCTCTCTCTCTCTCTCTCTCTACCCGGTTCGTCAAGCCAGTAGAGGCATCTGAACCGTATTTATCCAGATCCAGAAAGTGTCGTCTAATGTTTGTGTGAATTGCAGTACATACAAAATGTAAGCACTTAAAATATGTAGCATATAATTGTGAAGATTTTGATGAATAATCCCCTTGGTATTCATATGTGACCCAGTTAATTTTATATAGTAAGTATACTAAACAACTCCCAAAGCTTATTTGAAATTATAAAACTAAATTTTAGTGCGCAAGACTAGTTTTAAGGCTCGAGATTCTCGCTTTTCATCTGCATGATATTGATGAAAAATTATACAAACACTGGTTAGACGTTTCCACGTTCATTAAAAGTGCTTTACCAGTTTAAAGTAGAATGAGACATGTGACGGCAACTCGAATAAACCGCGTCTTATGTTACTTCTAAGTGATGTATACACGTACTGACTGGGTGATATCGACCTAAATCTGAAACGGGACAAATCAATATCAATTACAGAAAAGTTTGTGAATATCTTACTAGTAGGTCTTAACAAATAGCCAAAAGATCTCAGCAAATCAGGAGCCCTGGTAGCCATATTGGATAGAGTTCGGTAACTTAGGACACTTTTATGAAAAGGGACCTTGCAACGATCATCTGCACCAAGTTTCGTACAACATATGACAGTTCTTTACACAAATTCAAAAATGCCTCGGCAAAATAGAGACAGTTGCGGCCCTTCTGGACAGTCGTTTGCGTCGTCGGCCATCATTGAAGAAAAAGTACGAAGCAAGAAATATAAGGTATCGTAGAAAATTATCCTACAGGTCTTGACAAGAAATCGCAAAAGTCTCAGTCAATTGGAAGCAAGAGCGACCATATTCGATGCAAGTTTGCAACGTTGGACAAACATTTGAAAGGGGACCATGCATGTAACATCTATAACAATCTTCTTGCAACTTTGACCAGCGGTTCTTGACCAAAATTCGAAACGGTATAAGACAATCAGGGACCCTGGCGGACAAATTAGATAACGTTCAGCAACGTCGGACACATTTCTGGAAGAAGTATCTACAGCAAATGTTGTCAAAGTTACATGCCCTAGTGGTTCTTTAGAAGAAGTTCAAAATATGAAAAGTTAACGACATATTGACAACGACGTACGGACTGGCATAGATAAAGTACGCTTGGACGTTGAGGTAAATTGAAACATAAATGAATTTAAGAAGTGCACAAAATACATGGATCATAACTAAACTTTCAAACATCTGAAGTATATTTTTCTATTGGTGCGTACATCAGAAAACATTTGTAAACGATATGTCGATACGTTTACACTGTTATAAAGATTACTTCACTACCCTGTTATCTATATACAAATTGTACAATAATCAAAGACGTTGGGTTATATCCAACCCCTCAGTAAGATAACACAACATTTCTCATGTTTTCTATAAGAGCAATATCCCACTGCAGATCTTCATATCACGCCGAACAACTTACAGGCAGAACATAGAGACATCATAATTAAGATTTATCTACATACATTTTGTTTTTTGTTTCAAGGTTATTACAAAAGCAAGTTCCCTTAACTGTTAATATAATAATTTAGCATGGCGTCGGCGCGTTCACTGAGTACGGTTGTGGTGCGTAATATTACGCGAGTAGAGAGGCGCCCACTGTGGTCTACCACCGTGAAGTAGATATCAACACTGATTGTAGGCCAAACATGCCAAGTAAATATCATCTTCATCAAAATATGTATGTACTTTACATAACTGTTGATTGCTACATATTGACTGTCCATTGCACCGCCGCGCATACACATACACTGATGTAAGAAGACTAAATCGTCAAGAGAATATGTGTTTCTAGACTATTGAGTTTAATTAATATTAACCGAACACAATTTTTTGTTGTTTGTTTTTGTTTTTTTTCTCTTATTTGGTTTTTTGTTACTAAAACGGGAGCAAGGAAAAAAAATTAAAAAATTTGCAATATGTAATATTCTTAGGAATGTGATTACAGATCATATGTCTTGGGAGATGGTTATGAAGATAAGATATCACAAGAATGTAATAACTATGTACGTGTTCTTGTCAATGTTGTCTTGTATTGTATTGTAATATGAAAATGAAAATAAAATTTGAAATGAAAAAAAAATATATTTACCGAACACGTTCACATTCTGTAAGTTCTCATTTTGGTTAATATATATAATTATATGCATTATCGTTTACACAACATAAACATCTAAAACAGAGAACCAAGGACCTCAGAGAAGAGAATGTTCTGCTATATATAGCGTTGGCCCCTGGATGCGGTCCCGTGAATGACGCCAATGACAGAAATGAAAGGATTTGGATAGATCATCACTTGTGGAATATCAATGTCATTGTGTGTAGAGATAATGAGAAGAAAACTTTTGAAGAAAAAAAACTAGTATCCTTTACGCCTAAAGAATGACCATGCCCCTAGGGCCTAGGCAAAATATATCCTTCACGCCTTAAGAGTGACCCTGTCCCTTGGGCCTAGCCAAAATGTATCTTTTACGCCTTAAGGGTGACCTGGCCCCTGGGGCCTAGCTAAAATGTATCCTTTACGCCTTAAGGGTGACCCTACCCCTGGGGCCTAGCTAAAATGTATCCTTTACGCCTTAAGGGTGACCTGGCCCCTGGGGCCTAGCCAAAATGTATCCTTTACGCTTTAAGGGTGACCTTGCCCCTGGGGCCTAGCCAAAATGTATCCTTTACGCCTTAAGGGTGACCTGGCCCCTGGGGCCTAGCCAAAACTTGACATGTTTTTTCATTCCAATATCATGGTCATTATACAGTATTACACATACCAAATTTGGTCAGCACGAAAATGTCTTAAATTTACAAACCGACACCGGACGTGAAATATAATATAAAATACCATGATATTTGGTGTCAGGTGAGCAAACATTTATAAACATTTTGTAGAAAAATCAGTTGTGGCTATTTTTGGCATTTCGACCTTCGGAATGAATACGTATCACTGTTGGTGTGATTTGACACATCTATCGGACTATTGGTGTGAATTAACGGTCTTTTTGCGTGAATTGATACGTCTTTTGGTATGAATTGATACGGCTTTTTGTGTGAATTGATACGGCTTTTTGTGTGAATTGATACGTCTTTTGTGTGAATTGTGCGTCTTTTGGTGTGAATTTATACATCTTTTGGTGTGAATTGTTGCGTTATTTGGTGTGAATTAATACGTCTTTTTGTGTAAATTTATAAGTCTTTTGGTGTGAATTGTTGCGTTATTTGGTGTGAATTATACGTCTTTTTGTGTGAATTTATTAGTCTTTTGGTGTGAATTGATACGGCTTTTGGTGTGAATATTTGCGTCTTTTGGTGTGAATTGGTGCTTCTTTTGATGTGAATTGATACGTCTTTTGGTGTGAATTGATACGTCTTTTGGTGTGAATGGATAGGTCTTTTGGTGTGAATTGGTGCGTCTTTTGGTGTGGATTGGTGCGTCTTTTGGTGTGAATGAATACGTCTTTTGGTGTGAATGGATAGGTCTTTTGGTGTGAATGGATAGGTCTTTTGGTGTGAATGGATAGGTCTTTTGGTGTGAATTAATACATCTTTTGGTGTGAATGGATATGTCTTTTGGTATGAATTAATACATCTTTTGGTGTGAGGGGTAATTCACACAGAGTTTTGGTTCCTTCCTCTTATAAATATCACATTTATCAGAGGCATGATTCAGGTTGCATT
>JAUMGZ010003353.1:0-34173 GCA_032359645.1 Pododesmus macrochisma | reverse complement strand
AGGATGTCTCTACTGACAGAGACCCTGATCTGTGTTGATCATGAATCACACAGGATGTCTCTACTGACAGAGACCCTGATCTGTGTTGATCATGAATCACACAGGATGTCTCTACTGACAGAGACCCTAATCTGTGTTGATCATGAATCACACAGGATGTCTCTAGTTCTATAGGGTATTGATCTGATGGCTTCAAATTAAACCTATTTTGAATGTGACATACAATTAATAAAGAATAAAAATAACCTATATATGCTGTAATCATGATGGTGGTAATATGCTAAACCTGCTGTGTGGGAGAAGGCACTGTATCAAACTGGCAGCTCCAGTAATTGGGAAGCTACATGTATAGTCACAGGCAGAGAGGGAGAAAAAACATGCACCATTAACCTAACGACTTATCAAGGTAAAACCAATACACGTACCAGCTAATTCAATACCTCTGAGGTTCGCTGTGATTTGCTTTATCTTCAGACAAAAAATCCTTGGATGCAGCACAGATTGGAGCCGACCATTGGGTACAGTTATGGGTTTGTTTCTGATTTTACACTGATCTATCAATTTAATTATTGATTAGCAATGAGCCTGAGTTTTATGATAGAGAAACAGTGTGTGCACCAGTACATACATGTAGTGGTGTTTATTGAGCTCTAACGAGGCATTATGCCCATCACAACATCAAGTATTTGTTAATGCATTCTGATAAGCTAACATTGATGCACTCAAAATGAACCAGCTGGCTGCCATTTTTTCTTCCGTGTACAATCCTACAATAAAGTTAATAATTACCACTGAACATAATACATAAAACAATCTGTGTGTAATTTAGATGTGCAACAAATAGGTTGTATCAAAGGAATGCATAATCGATATTTCATTTTACACATATTATATATGATCAATATATACCGCTCATACCTTTTAAAAAATAGATGATGAAGAACAAAATACGAAAAGAAATTCATAAAAGAACATCATTCCGAAACAATTTCATATTTTGATGCTACAATCATTATGCCTAAATATGCCATTAAAGAACTAAGGATATCACTCCAAGATCAACTAATTCAATAGTTGTCTCCCTTTTTAAAGTAAAAATGAAAATGAACTGTCCTAATACACACAATTTACAATGTGATAATGCAGTGAAATGATTCGCTTGAATTCTTCCATATAAATATTGAATATATAACATTCATAAGCACCCGTCAGTTTGCCTCACACTGCGTAATTTACATTTAATAATTCATTAAAATCCTTCATGAAAGCTTAATTTCTAATGACAATGCTTTCATATGATGTTAATGTTTCATGATGTGGGGGTAATGAGCAATGGTAACGTAAAACTGTCACACACTATAATGCTAGGTCTCACATGAGTCCCTATAGACTCAGATGACAGACAACTCTGTAATATTATAGACCTATATCTTTATAGTTATTGTAACAAACTGTTGATGTGTGGTGACCTGCATCTACGATTATATCAAGGTTTAGATGTGTATCGGGGTTAATTAACGGTGCCCCTTCTATGCGAATTCACTGGAGTGTGAAAACACCTTTCAATATCACCCCATTAGACATTGTTAAATACAGTTATCAAAGTAAGAAAGGTGTCTCTAGTGACATAGAGAGTCGGCTTAGATTTCAAAGGTTTTACTCTTAAATGATTATGTAACAAAGTTGACATGAATGAGTAACAAAAATGTACTGGAAAGTCACACTATTCAGTTATTTAAAAAGATTATGCAAGTTTTAAGAGGCCTTAGCATTTCTTACACATGTAATACGATAAGTTTAAGTGTAAAAATACATGTTTAAGGTACATTACGGGAATGAAATCTTCTGGATTTTAAATACCTACGCATTCGTCAAGATTTTTTAATTCAAACTTGTTAAGACTTAAATCTTTGACCAGGAGTATGTACTGGGCTGTCTATTCTATCACTGTGACCGTAATCATTAGTTATTTTCGTATAATCCTTTTATTCTACTGGGATTACCTCGCCGGAGCGTAACACCTTTCAGTTGTGCCATGATGTGCCAGAGTGAAATGAAAATCTTGTAATACATTTGGTTGGTGTATGGAGTGGATAAACAAGATTCTATTAAATTCACAATGTTCCCCGAGTCCACGTTCCATGCTGGGCCTGTGTGTGCACATGTTAGAACTATATACAATAATTTACATAAAATTCAGCTACCCAGAAAGAGGGTTTTAACTGTATACAAGTTTTTACAAAGGCAGCAAGTGAATACTTAATCCACATGATTTAAACATGTCGAAGCAATATCTGCAGGAGTATTCTCAAAACTTAAACTGATAATAAAACCAAATGAATAATTCATCTTATTCAGGGATAAGCCTACAAGCCACATGTACATAATTTGTGGGTTATCTTTATACAACAAAAAGTTAAATATCCTTTAAGTCTTTAATAAACCAGTCGTCAAACTACAAGGCCTTTGTCACAATTCTCCCAAATCTAATTGTTTTTAACATTCTGATTTATAACATATTTATTCATCAATTTGAACATGAATAATGATGCTTATCCGTCTTCCTGGGGGAATGTTTTGTTTATATATATATAACTTGCTAGCACTGTATGTTACTTAGATAAATGCCATTACAATAAATATCTATCACAGAGAGTAGACTTGTTTGTATCACCCAGCAAGGTCACTGTGATCTGCTTAAGGTACACACTGAAGATTTTATATACATGTACACACACAACACAAAACAAAGGCTGTCAACTTGGTCTACATATTCAAAATTATATACATAATTTCTACATCAATTTAAAAGAAAGAAAGACGATAACTCAAATATCTATAAATCTAAATTTTGAAAACACACTTGTATTACAGTACTGTAGTACAACTGAACTTTGTATGATGTATAGAGTACATGTATGTGGAATAGAAAGATAAACCTCTTTACAATTTCATTTACATTTTACAAGTATATAATTATAGCTATCCTAAGAGCATGACAAATATTTATGTTCACTGACATAAACCTCAGAGACCATCACTAAAAATATTTTCACAATCTGTCTTTGAAAATTCACCGAGTGAGTGAAACGTTTAATGATTATGGATTTTTCCATTGTAATTTCAGGAATTCTAGAAGAGAGTTTCAGCAAACCAATTCTGTATTAAAAGGTTACAGCATTGTTGATGATGCTGGCGTTTCAGAGAATCAATCAATGGTTAATTACTGCCACAAGTACTCCCACCAATACATGTACTGTCATAATGATGTTCTCTCATCTCATGTGATACAATGTGCTGTTCATAGAATTCTGATTTTCATGGGCATCTAGCTGGCCTTGGGAAATTAATTTCTGTTCTCATATATTGTGTACTGTTTAGATATGTGTATATGTACATTATTGTATATATTCATGTATTTTTATATTAGTTTTATATATGTATGAGTTTACTTCACTAACAGTTTTTCTAATTTCTTTTGCGCTAAATTACTTGATTATACATACACTTAGATTAATACGGATATGTCCATGTATGTAATGTGTACTTGTCATATTTATTTCTTAGTTGCTTTTGAAATTTCTTTTACAATTAAGTTTCCAATTGTGATATAAACATTATCCTAGATATAATCTTACACCTAAACTTATGTTTATAAAGATATACTTTGTACGAAGACACATATATTTTCTTTGTTTTGTTTTAATTATTAAACTTTGTCTTTTCAGATTAAAGGCAACAAAAGTTATTAAAAAAAATCTTGCATTCTCTAAAACAACTGCACATCTATAGTATACATGAAATGTTCAGTTATATATATTTTGATATATGCCTACATAAACAATAGTTTTACAGGGTGTACCCCAACAGCTTCAGTATGCTAGAGAGATGGAACAGCATTATTTTTACAGGGTGTACCCCAACAGCGTCAGTATGCTAGAGAGATGGAACAGCATTATTTTTACAGGGTGTACCCCAACAGCTTCAGTATGCTAGAGAGATGGAGCAGCATTATAATCCTTTACACTGTGTAAACACATCTGCTATCAATGTTCACCAGGGAAGAGAAATTCCAACACAAGCTGTAGTTAGAAACAAGAAGATATCATATACAATAAAACACTATTATTCAGTAATAAAAAACATACAAACCTCAACAATTTCAGTATAATTCTAGTTTTATTCCATATATCAAAGAATCCATATATATACACGGCACATTCTAGAATAATTTCTTTTTTAATTTGAAATCCTTTATATTAACTTAATTGATTTTTCAATTAACACCTTAACAGTTTTTACTCACGTTTCACAGTCTTATATCATTCATTAATATATATAATACAAATATGTATTCATTTGTAAGAGCGGTTTTTAACTCTATCTTTATTGTTCACACACAGTCTGGAGAAACCAGTTTGCTTCGTCGAGCACATATGGTTTTTTGTATCATCATTTCACAATTGTTCACAGTCTTGAATACTTACAGTTCCTTGTGAGAATATATCCATTTTTTAAATATTTTATAAAGTTAACACAGATTGTTAGGTCTACAAGTTTCTACACAAACATCCATCTAGCACTGACCTTTGTATAAATTTCCGCTACATGTCCAGAAGTTGTAATTTGCAAATTGTCCACTTTGAATTTCGTTGACTCGGTGACGACAACTTAACCAATCACTGCGTGTGTAGAAGGAGGGCGCAGAGGATGAAAGAAGCTGAGGTGTTTGTGGTGGTAAATACATGGTTCCATGAGGTTAGTACAGAGATATAGAGGTACTGAGGCGACACTTAGACTCATCCATGCAAAGGCATTACCATCTTCTATGCATCGACGTGTTAAAAATACTTTCCTTTCTTCTTCATGCAAAAACGAATCGGAAATTTTTTCCGGAGGGAAGTGTCAGGTGTTCGGGGAGGTTGAATGAATGTAAGTGAGGCGACAAACAAAATTAAAATAATCGAAGGGATGAAATGTTGCTACGGAAACAAAAATTGGAGTATATGGTACATAGATACAAGAGATAGGTAAATATATATGAATATATGGAATATTGGTACAATCTTTAAGATTGGAAAATCTACAAACACAGGTAACAGTACAACCCATACACCAGTGGTGAGCGTTTTATCTAATAATATAACATATATTTAATGGCATGCAATTGCAAAAGCAGTGTGTGTCTTTTTAGGATTAGACCCACACGTGAACTGTCAATTCCTCTGCACGTGCTTAGCCGGTGTATACATCAAGGCACCAGCAGAACGTGCAAAGTTCTCATATACACGAAATATCAATAGCGGCGAAAATGGTAGAGATACATGAACACTAATAAAATAAATCTGGTTAAAGAGAAAAAGGTGAAAAGCTACCTGGAAAGTGAAGAAACGTACCTGGGTATCTAGCAAGGATTCTGGATAAAAATTAGAGGCGGGTTTCAACACACACACACGGGTAATACACAGCCAGGGATATTCAGATGCAGTAAATAGTAGGTAAGCAGTGAGGTTATGAATATCGTGTCAGAGAAGGTCCTCACAACGCAGCGCGCGCATCCGCCAAATAAAAATAGATCGCCAATGAAAACTTAGTAAATACGCTGTCCGCAAATATTATATACATCACACAGTCATGACATGTATAAATGTATCACTATTTATGAGACTGAACGGGAAACAATTGGTTCATTAGGTGTTTATTTATGCGGAATGATATATTTAAATAAGGGTCATGACCTTTATCATGTGACAGATTTGTTGTCCAATATGGCAGCCCCCATGTTGAAATCGATGTTGTTTTCCTGCTCAGATTGAAGCACGTTTTCATTATCTGTCATTTCCACGATGTGTTAAATCAATATGGATATTGATAATGCACATAACCAGTTTATTGAATCTTTAAAAGAGAAGGAATTCCCTGCTCTGCGAGGTAAATTATCACCTGTGAAAAATGATGTTCTGCACCAGCCATAATTGTTTTGTTGACATTGACGAGATAAGAATAAATCAATATTTATAAGCTGGTATCTATTCTCTGGCGAGGTGTCATTCTAAGGGATTACTAAATATTGACCGTATTCTTATATCTGAATAGATTATAGAGGCTATTCTTGTCAAAGTTCTATTGCACATGCAGTCAAAGAGTATTGCTGTAGCACTACCAGCTAATGGTAATATATATATACACGCACAGCTTGGTACTGGTGACACATCACAATTTTCCTTTAGGCTTAGATGGGTTTCTTTTATATATTTAAAGTGGCTTGGACTTAGGAACAACAATCTTATTATTAATAATGCATTAACTTTAACCACAGATCTATAATATTCATAGATCTGTGCTAACAAAAAAACTTGTTAAATGTCGTAATTTTATCAATTCATGATCAACTATAAATTTTGTTTACAATTTTTCAACCCATCAGAAAACGTAATGTTTCTTTTTTTTAATCTTTAGAAAACAATATGTACAGGAATTGTCACTTCATAAAATGTCAGGCATAACGAATCATGATTGATGTTATATAAATAAAAGCTAAAAATGAGTTCACCTTGCAACAATATGTCAATCCTTTGGCTTCCTTGTCAAATGAATGACATTAGGAGGAAAAAGTGGTATCAGTGTTAGAACAAAGTGAACCAAATGCGTTATTGGAATTGGTAAGTTATAAGTGAGTATATATGGTACCCTACATTATTCCAACGAGACATCGCTAAAACTAAAATCTGCACACTGGTACAAGTACAACGTTAACATATAAAAAAAATATATAAACTCATTAATTCATTTGAATGATAATTGATGTTGAATGTAGTGACATCTGACCTTAAATAAAGTAATGGGGACATGTATCACTAGCTTCTGTAACCTACATAACAGTACAATACTTTACATGCATATTATACATGTATAACTTGTACCCTACTTATTCAAAGCATCATTTGTAACTTACATATACACAACCCTTGACCTACAAAACACAAGGCATAACCTATATTTATAAACCATACTTGTATATGACACAAACGTTTATTTTTATTGCATGATTATGCTGCTATTTACCTGTATAAATATTACCATTTCATTCACATAAAACACCTCTAGAACTAATCATAAATATATGATATATAGCACAGTTCTTCACATGTAAAATGCACATTTGTTACCTTTATTGATCTAAGATAATTGTGACCCACATATTTTTGTCTAAATCGCAATATTCAACACAGAACACATAAGACACAACACATTCTTGTCGCCCAATCCTAAATGTTATGTTTGTAAATTAATATGTGTATATGAAATAAAATATTGTTTAAACCAACACATGGACATTTGAATGTAATGCAACACCTGATCACAATATTCAACACACAACGCATGGACATTTGAATGTAACACAACACCTGATCACAATATTCAACACACAACACATGGACATTTGAATGTAACACAACACCTGATCACAATATTCAACACACAACGCATGGACATTTGAATGTAACACAACACCTGATCACAATATTCAATACACAACACATGGACATTTGAATGTAACACAACACCTGATCACAATATTCAACACACAGCACATGGACATTTGAATGTAACACAACACTTGATCACAATATTGAACACACAACACATAATCATTTGAATGTAATACAACACTTAATATCAATATTCAACACACAACACATGGTCCAGAATCTTATTAATATATGATACAGAACATCTGAGAAGGCTGACAAAATGTACTTTTAATATAAATTAGTTGTTCAAGCTCTGGTTGTTGTTGAATATTTTTAAAATCAAATTCTCCAGTTTTATGTGTTGACTTGCACTGCGTAGGTATTCAGACAGGTAAACAATTAATGTTATTTATATTTATATGTACAGAAATGCATTGTCTCTCATTCACACCTACATGAAAGACACTGGTTTGTGATGTGTGGATGATCTATCACAAATTGCTGTTTGAGGTCCATAAAAAGGGATGTTTTCTTCATTTGTTTAAGTTTTTTCTTGTTGAACTATTCTAATAGAAATCTTTTCAAAGTCACAGCTTAACTTTAATATTGATACATTTAGAATGAATGAACACATAGTGTGCAATGTTATTACAACTTTATAGTAAAACAATTCTTGTTGTGCAGCATCATACAGTTTATATATACTACAGTTAGTAATTACCTAACATTGCACTATTATACATGTATGCTACAGTTTTTGATATCACAACATGGTACACTTGTGTACTATATTATTCTTGATATCACAACAGTGTACACTTGTGTACTATATTATTCTTGATATCACAACAGTGCACAATTATGTAATACAATTCTTGATATCACAACATTGTACAATTATGTACTACAGTTATTGATACCACATCATTGTACAATTATGTACATGTACTACAACTCTTGATATCACATCATTGTACAATTATGTACTATAGTTCTTGATACCACAACATTGTATAATTATGTACTATAAGTCTTGATACCACAACATTGTATAATTATGTAATACAATTCTTGATATCACAACATTGTACAATTACGTTCTACAATTCTATAATTCACAACATTGTACAATTATGTACTACAATTCTTGATATCACAACATTGTACAATTATGTTCTACAATTCTATAATTCACAACATTGTATAATTATGTACTATAATTCTTGATACCACAACATTGTACAATTGTGTTCTACAATTCTATAATTCAACAACATTGTACAATTAATGTCAATTATGTTCTACAATTCTATAATTATGTTCTACAGTTCTATAATTCACAACATTGAACAATTGTACTACAATTCTTGATATCACAACATTGTATAATTATGTTGTATAGTTCTATAATTCATAGCATTAATATTGTAACATACTAATGTACATTTAATATTGTAACAACTTTAGTTGTGCAACATTGTTATAACTTGTTACACAATATATGTTTGCTGTTTGCATTGAATTTGTATTATCTTTATGACAACATTGCATCGACAGCCTACTCAGAAAATTAATGTTTAAAAAAACCTGATATTCTGATATTGGTATTATAAGATAATTGCTTCTCCCCTTAAATCAATATGATCATGATACACAAAGAGTTGCATCTTCTTAAAACCAAACAAAATCGTATTAAAATGTAATTTCCTTTTAAATGATAATGCATAATTAAGCTTTAAATGTAAGCCACAAATGATAAATAACCCAACTTTTAAACATTTGATATCTACGCTAAAGTGTATAGTTGTGGTATGATCAATACATAACTTTTACATGTTTTTCTTGCTTCTGTTTTATGCCCACAGCTGTTTTGTGATTATTACTCCCAGTAATAAAGATGGCATGTACATTGTTCTATAGTCATAATGTGTTATGTATGACATGGTTTTTATGTGGACTTCTTGTAATAAATTTGTCACAGTCATTTCATGTGCACATGTCTTTTAAGGGAGATTAGCTAGGTATATGTGTGCCTACTGCTCTACATCCATTGATATTATCTGCATGTTTTACACTGCACAGGAACTTCCCTAAAAAGTATGGCATAGAAATCTCCAATACTTTTAGCAGAATGATGTGACTTAAGTAATGAAAGTTTTTATACCCCATTTAATGACCATAGACTATAAAGGTCTTAATCTGGTCTTAATCTTGTTAAGCTCCTGCATCTATCATAAAAATGACTCCACCAAACAAGCTACAACAACTTGATTGTTGTATTTTTTGTAACTTTATTGTCTGGTTCCTTTAGTATGTGACTCATTGATTATCTCCCTTGAAAAGAGTAGATGTCACATGTAAAATAGATAAGAAAGCCCAATTCTTAATTTACAAAATATTCTCTCTTGGTCCATGTTCATGAATAAACTATTGATTGTTCACAAAATCCTTGTACTTATTGAGTAATTATTTTAGAATTATCTTTAAATGCTATTACATATGTTGAAGATATAATCAAATACATTCAAGTTCTCACTGTTTTGACTATGATTGCATCACACAAATTTATTAAAAAATTGATCGCATATATATTGATCGCATATAGGCATGCTGTACCATATATATACTGTATTGTAACATTCATCTTTGTATTGAGCATATTTGTCCCTTTAGTTCACTATAGGTTATGCCAGGAAGGTGTGTGCTGGTAACATTGTACATTTTGGTTGAATTTAAAGTATTTATCTCACTGAAATGTCAGACAACAGACACATTGATATTGTTCCTCACACATCCCTTTATACTGATGCTGAGTCAACAAATTGTTGTGCTATACCCTTCAAATGTTGACAACCAGACTAATTAATGATTGCAACTGTATTGTATGTGTTGTCCTTGGAATGAAGCTAAACAGATAATCTTATAACAACTATAACCAATGTAGACAGTATAAAATTGTTTTCAACACAGGTAAATTTTGATCAAGTATAAAAGCAAGTGTTTCTGACACAGTTGCCAATTTTCCCTATTTAGGAGGGAGTCTCCCTATTTTTCACCCACACATTTTACTTTTGACATCAGTATAATTCCTAAACCTTGCTTATCAACATGCTTCAACTAAGTGTATTGGATAGAACTGCTTAAATGAGGCAGTTTACACTACAACTGTACCGTAATGGGCATTGTATATAGTTAGGTATTAAAGACATCTTAAGATTTTGCTACACAGTTTCTCCCCCATGAAAATTAGAAAAAGTTTGCAAGTATGGTAAGAACCTGAGTTTAATTATAGCAGATAATTCATTCATAATTACCTGGCCTACACTTTCTTGTTTGTCTGTGATTGACACATTCATGTGGTGCCTGTCATTTTACAGAGGGACCTTCATTTGTCATAACTACCTGGCAGGTCTAGTTACAGGTATGATTTATGTCTGTCTTCCACAACTCTCACATCTCTTCAGGTGTTTTATTTATGATTACCTGTTGAAGGTGATACAGATCTTAAGTACAGGTGTTAAAACTAATTAGCCCGGTACAACAGGTGTAACATTAATATCTCACCTTTCTGTCTAGTGTACAAAGACGATATAATTATTATTTAAATATGAAATAAATAACATATAGGGGCAGTTTACATGTATTGTATTGTTAATTGCATAGTCGCCTATTTAGGAGGGAGTCTCCCTATTTTTCACACACAAGTTTTCCCTTTTGACATCAGTATAATTTCTTAACCTTGCTTATTAACTTGCTTCAACTTAGTGTATTGCACAGAACTGCTAAAATGAGGAATTTCTTCATCACTACTATTTTGTTATATAGGGCATTGTATATAGTTATTAAAGACATTTTAAGATTTTGCTACACGTTTTCTCCCCCATGAAAATTTCAAAAAGCTGGCAAGTATGAAGACGTCTGTAATGATGCAACATAGAAATGATCTATTAATACAAGAAGTTTAGTATTTTGTGCCATAAATATCGTGATTGATATGATTTGTGAACTCCTCCAGGAATTATCATCAAATAAGCGTTAAGAAAAACGCAGAACAAAGACGCATAAACAATGCAAGATGGAAGCAAACATTGAACTTCACACTTGGCTCCCTAAAAACAAACTTCAAAAACATTTCTTAAGACTATATGTGGTCTAATGGTCATGGAAATGTTTGCATTATATGTTATTTATGATAAACAAAGTGTGCTTTGTGACACATTGATATGAGTTGTCATGGCGCTAGCAGTGTTTGATGAATGTAGGTAATAATTTAATATTTGGGTGTTTATTGTCCAAGGCAAAGGCATGAGACAAGGATAGGTTTTCTGCCCTGTGTTACATAGTAAGGTTTATTATCAATTAGCTCCTAACAATGGGCACAAAACTGACATATAAAATAAATTACAAGTACCTGAGCAGCTATAAATCTGTCCATCGGTCACTACATGTCCAGTGTTACAGGTGACAGTCTTGTTCATGGTAGAGCTGGTTTTTGTCTGTAGACATCATGATGTACTGCCATATTGTACATTTATACCTTACAAGCTTTACTCCTTGTATATGTTGCCTATTTATGTCTTTTATTTATCACAAAATGTTGATTGTTATGATATTTGTAAGGACAGTCCATATTATATTTTTTTACACTTATAGTATGACTAGCTGAAAATGTTCAATGTCTTTGTTAAGTTTTAATATTACCCTTTCAAACTTAATTGTGTTTTTCAACTTCAAAATAAAAATGCTTTAAACACAACTCTTTCTTTAAATCTTCTAAGTGCACATTCAAACTTAACTGTGTTAAGTATAGTTTTTGACATTCAATATAAAATTTTAGTGACATTTTAAGGAAGTCCAAGGGTATTGCCTTACTCTAATTATTAGTCATAGCTCTTGATATTCAATATGCAATAGGGTTTATACAATTCAAGATTTACTGAGATAATTATATTATAAAACAGTCAAGTTGATGTAATACAGTAGTTTAAAGTCTGTTTTTATGATGATAATATTGTCACCAAATGAACTTTTATGTACTGTAGGACATATACACAGAAAACAGTCAACCAAACATCTATTTATATAAACTCTTGAAAGTTTCCTATGTGAAAATAGAGTTGGTTTTGGCAATACAGGAAATGAAGCATCATTACGACAAATTACAGCAAGTGGTTTGAGGGTTTGAATGTGAGAGACTCAGGCCGAGAGGAAATCGGTAAATTGTCTATAAATGGCTGTAATTGGTCTGTGCTTGTAAATTATGTTTATATACACCGATTCTGTGACAACTTTACCTAATGCTAGTCAATTAGATAGTCTGTACGATGAAGGGACATTTGGATATTAAAACATTTGGTCACAATTACTGCTGAATTCAATGCTTTTCTCTAATCCCGAAATTTTCTCAAAGTGGTTTGTGTGTTGTAAGACGGTCATGATAATTAGTTTATATAAAGTTGTTTCGTTACAGTCAGTGATTTAAGGATTCCTGAAGCTGACTCCGTACAGCAGACTCACTTTACTGATGGTCACCAGTCTGATGCTCATAGACAGTAAATAACAAATAACTCATCAAGTTAACATATATATGAACTATGTTGAAATTTTGATCAGAAATATAGGTAACTTGAGAATTTATGATACTCGGTTGGAAAAAAGTTTAGTTATGATGTTATTGACATGTAATAAGCCAAGGGATTTTGTGTGTGAAGTTTTGTTCACTTGGTTGTATAGTTATAGGTGACATTGAGTCACTATATCATAGTACTACAAGGATAGAATCATGTGTTTGTGTTCCAAGCACTCGCCTGACACTGATTCTCTTGTAATTCATTTCTTTCACATGACAGTGATACATGCTTGTAATGTACAATTGAGGCAAAGGAACAAATAACCAAAAGCAATATCTGATGAAACCCTCAACAAAACTCAATAGTGCTGCAACCAACTGTAACAAATAGGCCACATATCTGTCATTTCACCATGATTTTCTTTTAAAAATAAACATTTCTTTAACTCAGATTTTGTTTGCCCCTGATCACCATGCATAAGCCTCTTATAATGTATATTGATACATATCTTTGGGTGTTGGGTGCCTATCCGTGTACGACCGTGGAGCGGCGCGGTACCGTCATATACAAACGGATCAGGATTACGCTTAAGATGGCTTCATTTATATGTAATTGAAAGAGTGTTCCTTACTATTGTCACAATAGGCTTTAAAGTTTGGGGCTCCAAAGGGATAATTCATTTAGAAATAAGAACTACAAAGACTTGACGTAAGAAGATTGGCATTAACTTTATATTTTAACACTTCGAATTATACAAATTATAAAATTGAAGTTTAATAATCTTAAAATAATTTTTAATACAACTTTGGTTTTGGGGTTTTAAAATGAATGTGAAAGGTATAATAATGTTACAAAATCAATTAAATATCTTTAGTTGTTAATTAATTCTAATGTAGTATGCCAAGTCTGAAATAAAACCATAAAGCATTATACTGACCAATATAGGGACATATCACGGATGTCCAGATATTTTAATCAGAAATACGGTCATTTTTATTTCAATGATAATATTGTTAAAGCCATTGTACTGCTCATATGGGGGCAGACGTTTATTAAATACCTACCATTGCTCTTGTTATAGCAATCAAAACTAATATTTCTCTGAATGTTTTGTATTCGTAAGTTGAGTTGAGGTTTTTCTATAGTTAGGATCTCTCAGAGAAAAATAAATATTTTAAAATCCATTCGTGCCTGTGGTCGTTCATTGTCTTGCTCATAAAATATGAAGATTAAATTTTAGCAAATACTTAAGCACCTTTCACACTAATTGTTATTCCATGTTAAGTTTTTACTTGGATTTTACTGAAGAATGGACGCAGGGTTTAAAGCTTGGATAAGTTATATGAGTGAACAACAAATCGTGATTCACATTTAAGTGCAATTGTGATTTTAGTGACAACTTTTTCAAGAGCATCTTAAGCATATATTGGCATGTTCAAACAGATATTTGTTGTTTTTTAGATTTAATGATTATTATTTTTGAAGCATGTTGTACTTACGTGCCAAATGTATATTTGTAAAGCTGATAATAACTACTTGTACTCAGTGTTTTAAGTTTAGATCTTTTATACAACACATGTTTATATAACATTGTTCACTAGTGTGCCACCTAAACACATTGTTTTGCATTCTAGGGATTTTCCTCCCTTATATGTTTGGATTTCAAATATTGCAGAATAAAAGAAAATACCAACAATTTGACAAAATCCAAAACATATGATTATTGTATAAAAAACCTTACAATAGATATACTTTTAATTATTCACTCTGCCAAATGTATTTAAAAAACACCTACTGTTTAAGGCTTGATTAAGCTTGTTTATTCTTCCCAGCATGTAGTCTGATAAATGCAATGCTACTTATATAAACATAAAGATTTTCCTCTATAGTTGTATTAACCAAGCACCATGTCCTGAGAGGAAGTGTGACACTTTGATACACCAATTTTTTCGCAGACTTCAGAGACTGTTCAAATACATCAAACAGTAAAGTTGATGCTTTTATCAAGTTGTTGAGTCCAGGTCAAACTGTCCCTTCCTGTGAACTACAACACAAACAAAGTATTGTTTCACCTGACACCTGGATTATCAACTGTCAGCCAGGACCCTTCCTGTATCATCTTTTGTCAGCCTCATTTCACGGTGTTCATCACTGCCCAGTGTCAATATCAATGTTTGCACTGGACTAATAACAGATATAGTAATCCTGTTTTAAGCACACCCAGGGCCACCGTTAACTACATGATTATCTTTGCTTTAGGCTTTCCATATCTAAATATTTATTTGTGGATTATAATGCCAGGATGATACAATGAGATTATTACTAATTGTAGACGTCAAAGAGGTGGACTGTTACCTATGTAGGTAATGTACCTGGGTGCATGCCACACAATGCTGCAGGCTTCTCAAAACTAAATATTTATTCTGGGATTATAATGCCATAGAGATATGATCATTTTATCACATGATTGTAGAGTTCTGTGAAGGTTACAGAAGCATGGCAATCATCAGGTGCACTCAAAACTGCATCATGTTATATAAACACTATATGTGAGGTAGCATAATAAATCATGGATCTCTGTAATTTTTAAACACATTTCTTGTCATCATTTCTATCTACTTGTTTCAGACAGTGCAGTTTAACTTTCTGTTTTTGATCATGATCAAGCGTCAGGTTGGGATTCAAACTTGCAACCTAAACTTATTTACCTGTGTCATTCTTCAGGTTTAGGGCAATATATCTCGTCTTTTAATTCTGATAAAATAACCATTTTACAATCCTCGGACATGTATACATTTTATGTTAGATAACCATTCACACACTCTTTACTTGATTTCAAGACAGTTAACAAACTGTAACACATTATAGATGTCCTGATGACTGATGACAACATAGGATACTTAAATGCACACTGCACATTATCCTCTGTCAGCCATTATTTCTGTGTAATTGTTCAATATCAGGTAAATATTTCTATTCAAAGTTTTGTGTATCAATAAACACAACTAGAGATTGCATTGTTTGAGCAGAATATGACTATAACGTCTGCTGATTGTCTTTGGCTGTTAATTAACATTTGAAAGACTTTGAAAAAAGATACCTGATGCACACTGCCACAAGGTGTCTATTGCATTGACTTTATATATATGTTTTATAAAGGTCACGTACATATTAAAAAGCATGGATGTACCTTAATTGTATCCTAGATAGGTTATCTCCCCTTAAATAGATTATCTCCCCCTTCTTCTTAACAAGGGCTAGTCGTGGATTTTCAAAATTAAAAAACAAATAAGATATTTATTGACAGAATAATAAAACTAGATTAATAATATTCACTTGTGTGTTTCATGATAACTATTAAAACATTTAACCTAGGCGACAGTAATGCATTACAGTGAGGACATTATAAGTTTATATGTATATTAAGTACTTAAAACTGTTGTTTGTTGAAAACTTGTGACATTTCATGCACTGCTCATGCATGGAAAATAAAAGTTGAGATTTCCAATCTTTAAGTTCATGTTGCCTCTAAAAGCCGTGACAGGTATTGAGGCATTCCTACAATACTTTTATGTGTATATGTAGGCAGGTGTGATTACCATTCCATGTTGACTTAATTGACATTTCGTGTAAAACTGCTCCGTGCCCTCGTGACATTTACAAACATCCAGCGATCTTTTGTGTGCTGTAATACAAACAAGGTGCACTTATACAAGTGGTCAATAAGACAATATTTATAAAATGCTTCACTGTTTGTACTTCTCGTGGGGATTAAATTGGTTGTTACAAAAACAAAGTTGTGGATTCTATAGCTGCTGGAAATAAAGCTGGAGTGTCTACTCTTTAAATAATTTCAAAAATTTAAAAGATGTTTGATATTAAAATCATTTTTCTTTTGTCACCAGTTAAAGTTTATGACTTCATTATTTTATGACCTAAAACATATTTTTATATGTCTAGGGGGTTTAAAAATGTGCTTATCTTAATTTTCTATATAAACTTCTAAATGTAAAACAATCTACTTGTTTAATTTCTATAAATGGCCAATCTTATTTCTTAATTTCCTGTTGTGACAGGGTGTATCCATTACATGTAAGTGTGGACAACAAAGTGTGAACTTTACTCCACAAAAGATCTCCTTGTTATATTTGTCTATCTGACAAACTGTAACTGGTACACAGGAAATGGGTGTACTTGTCTTTATAACATAATGAAGCCCACAAAGACAAGTGCCTCTATAAGGCAGAACAAAAGAAGTTTATGGTGTGTTTCTGATTACCTTAAGGTTAACTACACTATTTATTCTAGCCTACCCTAAACTTTTGAAAAAACACTGTTCAAAGTCATGACTTTTTCCTTATACATGTATAAAATTTTTGTTAAGGTTATTTTATAAATATATATATTTACTTATTTGCTTGCCTATCCTTTTTTTTTTTTTAAAACCTTGGATAGGGAAAACGATTTTTGTTTGGCCTAATGTACATGTATCAGGTCACAGGGAACATGTGTATGACTGTCCCCCAGGAAACTTATCTTACATCAAGCATTTCTGGCTCGGAAATTGCTGTCAAAAGACTTGAAATTCCTTGGTGACCGTTTGGAGACTCGGAGATAAAAATGATAAAATTATTAACATTGGAAATAATTACACTTGCAGTGAATTGCTGTCGCATGCAATTTTAAAATAAAACTAGATGTTTATCTTTGTTTTTTCTAATATTATTTTTGAGTGAAAAATTGTCACGAATCTATCAGTGTTGATTTAATATAATTATTCCATGAAAATAAAGAACAAAGTTTTCCCATGTCGCCCAATTCAGATAAACACAATGTTCTTGTTTAAAAGACTAATAGTTTAGGTTTATTTGCATGCTGTCTGCTCAGTTATAGAGTGTATAGGGAACATCTGTTGTCTCTGACACTGATCGCAGCAAATTTGATGTAAATTGAACAAAATTACCTAAAAACATAGTCATGTGACTCCAACAGTGAATAATAAATACACGAAATTACAAAGTTAAACATCACACTTTGTTCAATATGGCATCTCACCAGGCAGTGTTCCAGACCACTCCATCTTTTACCTGTGAATGTATTGAGATCTTTAGTTTTAATCACAGAGCATTCATTTTGAGCATTCATTGGTGCCGGAGTAAAATACATTGAACATCGATTTATTTCTATGACAAATCTGTGCGACATTTGATGGCCGTGATTTGTAAACGTTAATGGCTCAGGCGATTTAAATTTTAGACGTTACGTGATGAAAGCAAATAATCACTTCAATTCTTCGTAGCTTTGTTCACTGTTGAGAACTAAATTATCGGTATTTAAGGTTGAGGGCAGATTTGAAATGCTTGTTTTATCAGATATCTGTAGGGTACATATAAAGCTGATAGTATCTGTAATGTGAGGGCTGACATTAAACTATTACATAACAAAGACGGCACGTGATCTCGAATATCAAAGGATAAACTCGAAAATCAATTACAAATTGAAATACCAAGATGCAGTTGAATTATGTAGGTATATTTGATATTGGGATTGCCAAAAGATATGTCTATCTCATGATAGTTGTGTAAAGAGTTTTCAGATATTCCATTCTATTATTCATAGCTATGGGCTCCTGTTCACGGGAAGCTGATAATATCATATTTATAAACTGTTTTATATGAGTAGGAGTTAGTCAATCCATTGTTGGTATAAACTGAAGTGTGGATTTATAGGTCTGTATACTGAGGCCTTTGCATACAAACAATTTGATTGTGGTGCATACGTTTTGCAACTAGATATTTATTTTGTTTCAACAGATCATTTTTCAAAGAAAGCTTGAAATTAAGTTCGATCCTCTGAAGTGATAATTTTAAAGATTAGTTTGTCACATATTTAGACATGGACAATTATATGTATGAACCAATTATTGGCTAATTCTGAACCTACATCACATATGATGCAGAGGAACAGAATTTATTAAGGTGTGTGATGGTGAATTTGTTTGCGATGGTGAATTTTTTTGCGATGGAGAATTTGTTTGCGATGGTGAATATGTTTGCGATGGAGAATTTTTTTGCGATGGTGAATTTTTTTGCGATGGAGAATTTGTTTGCGATGGTGAATATGTTTGCGATGGAGAATTTGTTTGCGATGGTGAATTTTTTTGCAATAGAGAATTTATTTGCGATGGAGAACTTATTTGCAATGGTGAATTGGTTTGTGATGGTGAATTTGTTTGGGATGAAGAATTTGTTTGCAATGGAGAATTTGATTGCAACGGTGAATTTGTTTGCGATGGTGAATTTGTTTGCGATGGTTAATTGGTTTGCGATGGTGAATTTATTTGCAATGGTGAATTTGTTTGCGATGGTGAATTTTTTGCAATAGAGAATTTGTTTGCGATTGAGAACTTATTTGCGATGGTGAATTGGTTTGTGATTGGTGAATTTGTCTGTGATGGTGAAGTGTACATAGAACACTTTATCAGTGCCAGGGTGTGTATACAGGTTGTGTAAAGGTAATAAACCCTCCTCACTCTTGTCAGTGTCATGGTGTATACAGGCATGGAGGCATGGTGTTGACGAACCCTAACATGCCTGTAAGAAGCATGTAATGTAAAATAAAAAAATATAAGTTTGTGTAAAAATCTGTCTTTCAGCATCAGTAGCTGTGTACTAGATCTTACTGATGTGTGTCGAGATAAGACGGGAGAGTTCAGGGTCAGCAGAGGTCACCGGTATTAGAGGGTACATCTGTTTAGTATTGGTTCACCCCAGGGAGAAATCCATACTCTCCGACTCATGACTGGTTTATTTACACTGCAATCTTTGACAAATTTGTTTGAAATAAATGTTTATAAAATAAGACTGTCTAAGCTATCATGTGAGCATGGTATATTAGATTTTGGTTTAGATGAAAGTTAATTCATATGATGATGAGATAGATGGCTGTATTTATTATCTATAGAGAAAGTGTATCATATCAATATTTTAATTAGATATATCTGATGAATTGTAAATAAGTACAGTTTACACACTCTCTCTCTCTCTCTCTCTCTCTCTCTCTCTCTCTCTCTCTCTCTCTCCTTTGTTTTACCGTGTCTATGTTATGAGAACGTATCAATAGATGTGCAATAGAAACATCACTCAGTCTCTCTGTCCTTTCCTGTAGGTTCCTCTGTCATAAGAACTTCATTGTGGTTAATTATTGTTCATCATTCTTAACTTACTCTCTCATTCTCCCTGTCTGTTTATCTTTCCCTGAATCTCTCTTCCCCACCACCTAACACCACTTGTTTCTTTCTCCCTTTCCATTATTCTGTTTGCCATTCTCTCTTTCTTACTCTTTTTGTTTTTTTTTCTCTCTCTCTCTCTCTCTCTCTCTCTCTCTCAAAATATTGATAATCTTTCTTCTGTTTAAATTGATGTCAGCGGAATGATACCATGCCTTTAATATTGTTAGCAGTGATAGATAGACATGGCCGCCTGTAAAGTGGAATTTAAATCAGCAGTATTATAAAGCAAGTAGCAGTTACTATAGAAATTGTCTGTCAGAGTCACAATGGGATGTAGATAACCACATTTACATGAAAATAAGCTCTAAATTTACATTTAATAACTGGATATTGTCTGGGTCAGAAGAGTGTTTAGTAACCATTGTGTGAATAAGTAAAGATTTAAAGACATAGGTAACCTTGACAATATTCAGGTGTTCTTTCATACTCAACTTATTTTCCTTTTTTCCAGGTGTAGTGTTGCGAATCTCTGAATATATTGTCACTGTATGTGTAAACTGTAATCTGAGTTTTATGAATTTTATCAGAGAATAACTGACATGATAATATTTAAATCATGTTTATAAAGGATGAGGGTCTGTTACAGTGTCGGCTACCGTATATTCAGTGTCCTCATTCAGTGTAGATTTATAAGTCCAGGTTCTTTCATCCCTGTTCTGTATCAACCCTCCATCTCTGTACTTTATGAACATCAATAACATACACTCATAAAATATTTTCAGTGAAAGCAGTGAGTTAAGATTACATATTTATAGGATATTGGTAGGTACTTAATGAAGTAAGACATCTAAATATAGGCAACTTAAAAAAAAATACAAAAATATATTCTTTTTGGGTGATCATGATCAATGAATTGCTTGTAAGTAAGGCATGAGCTATATTGATGATGATTGTGCAGAAGCTAGACGGCTCCTAATGATGGTTGTGTTGAAGCTAGGCCTGAGCTGTGTTGTAGCTAGATCTGAGCTGTTGTTGATGATTTTGCTGAAGCTAAACCTAAGCTGTCAGTGATGGTAGTGTTGAAGCTAGCAAGCTTCCTCTAAATAGCTACCTGCATGTTGTCATTTATAGATAGATGTAAGAAGCCAAATATTGACCGTCATGTTGTTTGTATATTTACAGGGTTCCTTGGGATGCACTGTCAGCAGAATAATGATGATTGTGTCAACAGTCGCTGTGCCAACGGATCTACCTGCCTGGATGGAGAGAACAGTTACAGATGTATCTGTCCACCAACCCACAAAGGTCAGTATGCTGTGTTGTCTTAGAAAGGTTGGATTCAGTGTGAACTCACATTGCATAATTTGAGTTCCTGTCAGTCTGATAACCCATTGACCCCTAAATTTAAGTCACATTTAGACTCTTCCAAAACAATAAATTGCAGGGTCTACTTTTACAATTAGGGAGTGAATATGTTAAAAAAGATCTTTTCTTGAAATTGGTTTGATATATTGCTGCTGAAAATTCATAAGTTTAGCAAGTCTACTGACCATTGTTTGAATGCTTGATTTGTTGAACGCATCTATCATTTACGATCAGTACAGTATTAATATTAAGTAATATGGGAAATTACCGAAGTAAAAAAAAAAATATTAAATGTAAAATGAATTATTTATGAATTATTAATATGTTGAAAATAAACTTGTTAAGTGATGTATATAGAAGTCAGAAATAGTTCAACTGACAACAAATTATATGAAATCATGTCATTTATCTGACAATATTGAATTTCTATAGAATATCACCATTAGCTTTGACAGACAGCTTATTTCGTTGTATATCTGAGTGCATATCCTGTGTAGAAAGGAGAATTGTTAATCTCCTATTCCATCCATCCAAGTTGTCAAAATCCCTTTTTAATGTCAAAATTGTCAGAATCCCCCTTTAATATCAAGGACGTCAATTTTTTATTGAAAATTAAACATGTGTTGAATGGATTTTCCCATGAGGATAAATGCTATTAGACTGCTACCTGGCAATTACAGGTCTGATCAGGTATAAACTTTCTTCATCGGTAACCACGGAGACGTGTAATTTAACTTAATCTCTCTGTTTGTTAGTTTAAAATACAGATTCTGGAAAGGTTGTGCAGGTATAGAAAGGAGGTATGACCTCAAGTGGTCATTCTAATGTGTCCGGTCAGTCAACTGGTCATTCTTGGTAACTTTGTAAGTGGTCTGTTGTTGTCATCAAAAATAATTGGTAAAAAAGTGTTGTACAAAGTTACTGGCTCTGTCGAATGATAAAAACTCAGATCTTGGTGTTACAGTTTAACAAATTATTTTAGACACTTTTACATATTAAACTTAAACCTAATGATCTGGTCAGTATGTATGGTCAGAATATTATATGAGATTTCTCTTCAAGCAGCTATTTATGTTTGTAATGTCTGTGGTAAACAAATTCAGTGGCGTGTCTCTCCAGATTAAATTTTCTAACCTACATTATATCGCATTCTATTTTTCTGAAATAAAAACAGTCAAGACTTGACATGTAACAATTATTGTAATGTTCCTCTTACACTGTTGGAATGTGGTCTGGATGTCTGTATTCCCTGTGGTCATTGAAGGGCCAGTTAGTTAGGAGCAGGTGTTTCTAAAACTGCTACACTGACCTGCTGGGAAAATTACCCCCACAAAAGACACAGAATTTCTCTTTATACAGTACAATAGAGAGCTTGAATGGGCTGGGGACAGGGGTTATGTGAGGAACTGTAAGCTAAAGAAATAGTCCTCAAAGGTTCAAACTAAACAGCGTAAAATAGTTGTTATGGTTACGAAATTATCATATATGTATTTTAGTTGTGTCCTATGATACAACTGAAAAAAAGTGAACCATTGTAATTTGTAAGTCATAGAAAACCTGTTGAATTTAGATGAAACTTTAAAATCAAGAAACAAAATATATATTGACTAGATTATTACAATTTTAAACCAAGAAAAAACAATTACAATTTTCCTGAGAAGCTAAGAATTTCAAGCTGTTCAATGTTCAACAAATTGTGAGATTGATAAGATACATGCATTGGATGCTTATTGAGTGTTGACAATTTTCTTGTCAATCTCGCTTCAATCAAAGCAAGTAATCTTTTACACTAGGAAGAGATTAGTGAATTCCTAACAATCTCCGACATCTTTATAAAAAATATTCCATTGTGATTGACCACTGGCTATTTTATGGTCATCAGGTTTACATGTAGTTTGTCATCTCCTTGGATCTGTTATCATAGAGAGGCTGTGGGGGCTGACTGTTAACACTAAAACATCTTGTCAAATCTATCGTATGATGTTAAGTACCACTTCATAACACAAAGAGAAAAAATGAAAATCCTTGTTAATCACACCAGTTTCCCAGGCCTTAACATGGTGGAGTGTCCATCACAATCTCTTATGATAGATTCTCTCTGGTAATCACAGTTTATTTCATAAAAAGACCGGTTTGTATTACTTATAAAAGTCCTGGTCACATGTTGTAAAGTAAGCATGTCTCCTGAGAAAAGCTTGTACCAGTCACAGACACACCTGTATACTGTCAAACATTATAGTGATTGATTTTAAGTGATTATAGAGAGAGAAAGTGGAGGGAAAAGGTGTGGGAATGTTAGGGTTACCTACATAAAGTATAGACTCTTTAGAAGTGTCCAATACAGAACAGAAATCTATATGTTACAAATTGTATTGTTAATGACAGTATCAAAGCTAACCTCAAACATTCAAAGCTTTTCTCAATAGGTATTAACTCCATACTAGTTGCTCACCTGTAATTCTGTGGAGGACAAAGACAAACTCATGAAAAGAAATTATGGACCCCATTCCACAAAAAAGAAATAATTGACAGATATTTCCACATACACCCACACCCCCTCCCCAGTCCCCAGTCAACAAAAACAAATAATTGATAGATATTCACACACACACACACAAACCACCATACTGGTATTCAGAAATGAAACTTAAAGATTGAACATAGTTCAACAGTAGATTTTGGTCTTTTGTTTGTGACACCTATTTGTACAGTCTTTTTTTATTGGTAGAAATAACCTTCCTGATTCAGTTACAAAGGAAGCCCTTGAAAAGGTTTAGATAACTAAATGTTACCTTAACAAATTATCAGTAACTAAATGTTACCTAACAAATTATCAGTAACTTATAGGGAATCTTCCAATTCTAAAGATAACACCAATAAATTTTGAAAGGGTGTTAATATAATTCTTTCAGAGATGAAACTGGAAATTTCATATGCCGTATTCGACCTAATAAACGTCCATTTCCCTATAGGTTACTCCCTTTTAAAGCACATACAGTCCTGTATATAAGATCCATTACGGGAGAGCATGGCAGTACATTTATTGACAGTTACAGTCCTGTATAATAGCTAAGATCCATTACGGGAGAGCATGGCAGTACATTTATTGACAGTTACAGTCCTGTATATTAGCTAAGATCCATTACGGGAGAGCATGGCAGTACATTTATTCACTGTGTTTGGACTCATAGTATGGTCCTAATTAGCAGACCCTCTCTACTATTTATAATTTTTTAATCACCACCGGGGCTAATTAGGTCAAAATACAGTACCAATTTTGGTATTCTAACCAGGACTGATAAAACTAGATATTTTGCATAACAGAATTACAAAAGCAGGGTGGGTGAAGTTTGCATGAATTTCATATTTAAGTGACGGACATAAAAAGTTTACATATTACACATGTAAGAAAATCAAGTAGTTGTCCTTTAAACATAAAATAGTGAAGTCAACTTTGAATCTTTCTGTTTTACAGGTGTCTACTGTGAAGATGATGTTGACGAATGTCAGGAGACGCCAAACATATGTAAGAACGGAGCAACGTGCCTGAACTCACCCAAGTATAGCTACCAATGCATCTGTGTGAACGGTTGGGATGGTCAGAACTGTGATATAAATGTTGACGACTGTGCTGGCCATCCTTGCTCCTATGGAGGAACGTGTGTAGATGGTGTCGCCACCTACAATTGTATCTGTCCTGTTGGAAAAACCGGTATGTCACAATCAGTTGATCATATATTCTTCAGCTATCCTATATGTAATGGAGATTTAAAAAGAGCTCCAAATGTTACGCAAGTCAAGCTGTCTTTTCTTTGAAAGTTTGTACAAATTCTGATGTTTATATATAGCTTTTCATTTAAAAGATATCATTTTCAAGAATATTTCAGTAAGTTACCCAAAGCATGATCTATTTATAGTCTTCTTTCAACAAAATGTTTGAATGCATGATATTTCATATGTTGCTTTTTCTATTTTCTATCATGCCTGCTTCTTCTGATACTGTGACCTTGGCTGCATTTGTCCTTGAACTTTCAACTTCAACTTGAATTGAAATGACCATCAACCAATGATGTTCACTGGAATGTGTAATGCAATGAACTGTTTGTATGGAACCCTGTGGAATATAAAATTCCCTTTTGCAACTGCAACTTAAATGGAATTATTACTCTTATGGATGATCTTCTTGAACTGTGAAATTTGAATATTTCTTGGCCTCTATCTCCAAATGATGAAAACTTCACTGTTGAATATTTTTTCTGTGCTATAAAACAACAAATGGATATATAGGATTACGATGTCACCTGAATGATTCTTGTATGTCCGATCCCTGTAAAAATGGGGCGGAGTGCTCCGTGGTTCCAGTAGACGGAGGGTTCTCGTGCGAGTGTCATAACGGTTGGACGGGAGAAAACTGTGATGTGGATATAAATGAGTGTGATGGAGGTACGTAAAATAATATCTTTACTTATAAATGGTATTAGTAAAATAAAGGAACTTCAAAATTCTATAATTAAAAATGGTGTTATTCAAATAAAGGAACTTAGACATCTATACTTAAAAATGGTGTTATTCAAATAAAAGAACTTAGACATCTATACTTAAAAATGGTGTTATTCAAATAAAAGAACTTAAAAATTTTATAATTAAAAATGGTGTTATTCAAATAAAGGAATTTAGAAATTCTATACTTAAATTTGGTGTTATTCAAATAAAGGAACTTAAAAAATCTTGACCTATAAGTGGTATTTTTCAAATGAAGTAACTCGAATTTGCAAGATTAAATTTATTGAATTACATATTTTATGGTGTATATTATAGTGTTCTAGTGTATCATTGGATAGAAAAACAACAAAAGAGTAAAATTTGAAATTAAGAAAGTCGAAAAATGAAATATTAATGTTTGCTATGAAAGTAATAAAGTTCCATTTTGTCCTTGGTAGGTGCCCAGGACATTTGTGCCCATGGAGGCCAATGCATCAACAACCCGGGCAGCTTCAAATGTAACTGTGCCCGCGGGTTCGCTGGATTCTTCTGCGAGACCAATATCAATGAATGTAGCTCAGACCCCTGTAGGAACGAAGCTACATGTCTAGATATGCCAGGAGGATACAAGTGTATCTGTATGCCAGGTAAGACAAGCATAATTTGAAGGCTTTGTCGCTTTGGTAAAACTCGGAATTTGTGTAAAATCGTGCAATTTGGCTTCTGTTCCGTCAAATTGTTTCCCACTTCTTTCTGTACAAAATAAATATGATATTATATTATATATAAGTTAATTGTATCTATTGTCAGATAAAAACAATTTTCTTCAGATGTGTTGTCTGCCTGTACATGTCCCTAACAAAGTGATGATTTTATAAATTGATCTATATGCTGTTGGCATTAGATAACTAGGTACATATAGTGTATTATACAAAACATTAGATATCATTTATATAGCTCTCACCAGCATTTTACATGATACTTAATTTATTTTTTACAAAAATTGACACCCTGTGACACATTTTTGGGGAATAGAAAACCCAAACTTTTAACATGATTTCATCACTGATAGTTTTCACAACCATTTCATGATAATCATTTTAGACAAAAATATTGACACACTGGCGACACATTTCTGGGCAGTAGAAATTGAAAAGTTCCAACTTTAAATTATTTACTAAATCATACTGTCATGAAGCTCTGTGTTATGTTTATGTTGAACAGAGATAAACTCTAGTGAAGGGTGAAGATTTTATTTATGTCTAATTAATGTTTGTCCCATGTGTAATAAAACAGCTGTGTTTAGCTGTTTCATGTGTACAAAGATCACTTATTCTGTTTACCACAAATTGTGTTGAAAGATAAAAGATGTTAAAGTCAAACAATTTTTTTTTCCATTTAAACAACTCAAAAAAGATTTAGATTTAGATAAGTATACTTTGATTGGAGGATTTTATTGAGGTCAGATGAAAGGTGAGAGGTCACTGTTGTATTATGGGAAGATGTTTTGAGGGTTTCTAAGAGTAGGATTTGGTTTCAGTAGTACAGGTTGTTTTAATTATAGAACATACATGGAAATGCCAGTGTCCCCGAGTAGAGATTCTTTATCACATCATCGCATGATGGCTGATAAGATCTGGACAATTGCTTTGTTTCCTGTCCCTTAGTCTTTGTCTTCTAGATGTTTGTCAGTTTTAATCTGTGTCGTTTGTATGTTTTAGTGGCATTAGTCATCAAGCAGGAATTGTTACATGAATACATCAAACTGCCACGGCTAAAAATGTTTAAGATAATGTATCAAGAAAGAATCCTAAAAAACTTTGAAGTATAAGTGATTTTAAAAGAGGAAGTAATAGGATCAACAGAAAAGAGCCTAAAAGAAATATCCTACAATATAAATACTTACTTAATAAATCATAAGATTTGAGATTTATAGAAATTAATAATATAATGTGACAGTACAAATGATAATCAGTTTCTAATGTGAATGGTCAAGTATAGTGACCATTTTATGTTGAGACTCTCCTGTCACAGTCAAATCTCTGAAATACTACAAGACCATTATAAAGATTTAGAAGTGTAAACGTTGGTGGTATAGTCTTTGTTCTATTTATCACCATGATTATACCCCTTATAGGACCCAGTTAATTTAATCTGTAAAGGAATCTTCTGTTTCCACGTGTTTGTAATCACATGAAATCACCTTTGTAACAAACACATCCATGAAAATAAATCTGAAAGCATTTAAACTGCGATATCCTATCTTTTACCTGGTAGATTGTGTTTTTGTTTTTAACCGTCAGGACTGTACACTTTAAGGGGGTTATTGTTGAGCGTTCACCCATCAAATGATGTTAAATGATAAGTAAACAATCGCCATTGTTTGTGGTGTAAGGAGCTCGCATGTTAGGTTCGTATTTAGCACAGAATTTGACAAAAAATGTTTAGGCCGATCATCTCGATCTGTAACACGAGATTCATCTCTTTATCTGACCCTGTTACATACATCTATATCCTGTCTGCTTTCCCATTGGATAGATGTAATTCAAACACAATTCAACAAAGATGGATAATTTGAGATAAGGAAGTTGGCTTGTACAGTCTCTAAATAGGGGGATTTTAGCGGGAACTTTCTGATGATAAGAGTAAACACTTCAGTCCTTTACTATTATGATTCAGCAGTAAAAAATAAATGAATCATTTTATAATAAATATTACCATGGTTATAACATGATTGTAGAATTAATACATTAAATTAATTAAAAACTTGAAAACAACCTTAAAAGTTGTATTTTTATTTGTTGTAAATATAGACAAACTATTTTCTATTGGTTAAAGTTTCTGTGGTGAGATGTTGTAATTTTTTTTTACAATTTACTTGTGAGAAATTTGTATCTCACATTTACAATCTATTGGTTAAAATTTTCTTGTGGCGAGGTATTGTAAATAAGTTGCCAGTGTGTACTTTTGAGTTTGACTGTTTGTTTGTAAGTCTTTACATTGATAATGAAAGAAAACAGAAGTACCATAGTGAGTGAGAGTTAAGATTGTGTTGATAATAACCCCAGTCTAGCTGACGGGGAGGCTACGTTCCCACACTCCTAACTTTATATACACTGTAAGGGGAGGGTCTTGTATCACCAGGGGGGAGTCAAATACAAACATGTGGCAGTTGCGTCCTGACCTCATTTATGTGGCAGGGTATGTTATTTTTGTGTAAAACAGATGTTTTTAAAATATGTAGTTTTTTGGTGTCATTTTTGAGCGGCTTTATGATTGACTTCTATTCAGACGTGTAATGTATGGACTTACAGTACACATTGATATGAAGAAGTGATACATTTTAAACAATGCTGGTTGTTATTGATTTCAACTGTCTTTGTTACCGTATACGACCTAATAAGTGTAGAATGCTAAAAAAATAAGAAAAGTAGAGGGGCTGCTTATTGGGACCATATTACGAGTCCAAACACTGTGAATAAATGAACGGCAATGCTCTCCTGTAATGGATCTTAGCTATTATACAGGACTGTAGGTACTTGAAAAGGGAGGGGCACTTGATAGGTCAAATATGGTATATTTAGTATGAGACTACATGTCAACAAAACATAGTGTCTTGCCCTTCCCAACAATTATGATAAAAAATAAGAATTACGAACATTGTAGAAATATCTATGTGCAGCTGTCACTTTCTTGTTACTGTGAACATTTATCATGCTGATATCAATCATTTCTTGAAAGTTGTAGCAGAATTTCTTAAATTTTTTATGATTGATATTCAAAAACAATAATTTTATTAACTTGGCTGGATATACGGGAATGCGTTGTGAGATAAAGATTAATGTTTAATAACAACAATTTTATTTACTTGACAGGATATTCAGGAGTGCATTGTGGGATACAGATTGACGAGTGCGATAGTGATCCCTGTCAAAATGGAGGAATATGTAAAGATGGAATCAACAAGTTTACATGTGACTGTGTTCCTGGTAAGATACACAATAAAACAGTACTTAAAATGTAGAATCAAAGCATTTATTACATTGCACTCAAAATATATCACTTTCTTCACGTGTAACAGATTGAAGATGATATAATCAAGAATCTTAAGATTCGTTGGAGGAATACGATTTTTCCAGGTAAAATGAAAATGAAGTAAATTTAGTCCTAATCAGTTGATTCCGCGGATGAGGGGGACAAGTTTCAAGTGTATATAACATTTGTCAAACCTTGTAAAGTATTAACCATGTAGACTAAAAGTCATCAGAAGGCCATTAACTGAGCATCTAAACTATGTACTAAAATGACATATACATATTACATACAATTACCGGGTATATTGTATTCTGTTCCTTTTGAAGAATTGGCATACATATTTCAATTATCTTCTTTGTTCACATTTAGACAACATGAGAATTGGGTCAGAATTTTACTTTACTCCAAAATACACACCTTGATTGTTCAATCCAGGCAGACCTGGATATAGATCTGTGTCCTGTAGCTACTTAAAGAACGTCTCATGTACCAAACTATATAACAACAAAAGCATGCAAGAGGTCATTTGGTGAAACAATAGGATAGGATTGTTTTGATTCGGGTGTGATGTGGGTTATCTCCCTTGCATCTTACCTGTAGACCTACATATCAGTGTCTATCTAGAGATCTTTAACACCTGTACGTTATATCTATAGATATATTGTCCTATAAGTACATCCTTTAAGACACAGCTAGTGTAATGGTAACTTTTGTAAAGTTTATGTTGAACAAAAAAGAAGGATGTCTAAATCAGAGGTACTCACACAAGCAAGGAAAACATCAACAAATGGCAAAAATAACACAAACACATCACACAATTGTATCTAATGAAGTTATGTGAACTTTGGTGATAAAATACATGAAATGTAATAATAGGATTTGAAAAGATGTTTAAGACTGATAGTTTGTCACATTTATTGTTGTTGTGATTTCTTGTAAGTACAGTTCAGTTTACGTGATGATATTTTTGTGGTTGTTTTTGGTACCTGTTCAGATATCGCCATATGATGCGATATTTTTTGTGTTTTTTTTTTTTTTATAATGTGTAACTTTGATACAGTTGTTTTATCTCTGTTGACTGGAAGCATGTGTAACTTTATAAATGTTTTCTTTTCTAGGGTTTACGGGAAGCATGTGTACAATTGATATTAATGAATGCTCCAGCAATCCTTGCCTGAATGGTGGAATTTGTAACGACATTATAGACGGATATACCTGCCGATGCTTGTCTGGTACTATCTCATGCTGTGTGCCAAAGTCCTGCCTATATGCTATATGTCCCACAATGCATTTCAATACCCACATTGCATTTCAGTACCCACAATTAATTTCAATACCGACAATGCATTTTAGTACCCACAATCCACCTGTCCAACACCCCATATTTACCTTAAACAATTTTCTCAGATTTGATAATTTTCATATATTGTTGACTTATGTTTATATTTATGCCGCCCCATCTTGAAGAGCATTTCTTTTTAAGACATGTTGTTAATATTAAGTCAAACTTTATATATTCTACTATGCATGCTTTTGAGCCTTGTGTATGTAATCTCCATGTCTTGTGAGATGATTCTCTATTGATACTAAATATACTGGTCAATTCCTGACAGTCATTGTATAAACTATTATACTGAATGTCAAACTCTCATATCTATAATGTTAACAAGCATCTAGTATAAATAAAGGATTTGTAAATAGCATTTCAAGAATCTCGCCCTGTATGTAACATAATAATGTTTCACTCCTATTTGTTAGATAACATCTTGATTTTTCATGCTTTCATGTCAGTATCCACAAGTAGGTGCAATGTTTATCCATCTCTTGTTCAGGTTATAACGGGACGAATTGTGAACTTAACATAAACGACTGTGTTGGGGTCAACTGTCATAATGGGACTTGTGAGGACCAGCAGAATGCCTATACATGTCGATGTCTGAAAGGTTACGCGGGAGAGTTCTGTGAACAAAATATCAACGAGTGTGCTTCGAATCCTTGTCAAAACAACGGCACATGTATACAGAACCAAAACACCTTCGGATATGAGTGTGTCTGTCATTACGGGACTGCTGGTAAGTTTAAACATATAAAGTGTATGTCAGTGGATACAAAACTGATTAAGTTAGTTGATGGCAACAGTTGATGCCATTAGATTGTGGTTTTTTTCCACAATTATTTGCTTCAAATATATCTGTTTTCTGTGCGATTGGTTTATATAGTAAACAAATACACACACTGACTAGAAATATGTTAAATAACACTACCTACACTTTGTACACACCTATCTAAACTCTGTAATCTAGTAGGGCTGTTCCAAAATTAATTGCGGGAGGATTGGGAGGCACCAATACATACATGCCAACTTTTTGAAATTTCCATGGGGGAGAAAACGCGTGGCAAAATCTTTAAATGTCTTTAATATCTATATACAATGCCCTATGTGACAAAATAATAGTGTAAACTGCCTGATTTAAGCAGTTCTGTGCAATACACTAAGTTAAAGCAAGTTGGTAAGCAAGGTTTAGGAATTATACTGATGTCAAAAGTAAAAATTGTGTGTGAAAAATAGGGAGACTCCCTCCTTAATAGGAAGAGTTGGCAACTATGAAAAAGCAATATATTTAAAATGGCTCACCAGTGGAACAGACATTTTAGATAGAATGATCATTTACCGTAAACAATAAAAATGATATGTCAAAATAATATGGAGATTAGAAAAGGGCTAGCCTTACATGGGTTTGAATAGGAAATCCATTTGGGATAAATGTGCATTACTGTGTATATTCAACCACAGGTACTTTGTCCCCTTGACACCAGGATGTTCCTTTTATTGACACAAGCTCATTTCCTGTCACCTGTGTTCATCCAAGGTCAAGTTGTAACCGCAATTGCTTTTATTTTCATGCTGACTTAAGTTGTGAAGCATATAGAATTTCATTGAGTCTTTTCTTGCCATTTAAAATATTAAATGACCCAATCCTTCAAGCTATTAACAGTCATAATGGTGATACTGGATTTTCTTAAGCAACCTTTCACAGTGTATTATAAAGCTTCAAGCTGAGAGCTTATACTTTAAAATCTTTGTGTTTGCCAGACCTGAGAGGTTATGTCCCTTGCGACCACAGTTTTTATACATGTTCTGGGGTTTACAAAATTTGTATTCAGTGTATTTACATTTACCCCTTGTTTTGACAGTTAAAGCAGTGCAATTCATTGATCAGGAAGATGCTTAATGTGACATTTAGGGTCAATTTGGGTTAATGCTAAAGTGTGACTCACTGTTCCTGTTGTGGTGCCCTTTTAATAGCTGACCATGCATGCCAGACCACTCAAGGCCATCCAATACTGATAGACTGGTTCTCTCCCTTTGTTTATTTTTCTCCACCATGGTTGTGTTCCATTATACATTCATGTAGTGGAGCGAAGAGCAGTGAAAACAAGGATAAAACCATGCAGTCTATTACTTTGAACACTGCATATATCCAGAAAATAATATTAATACAGTAGATGTTTATGGGTTATTTGAGGACAGTGCTTTGGTCATCCATCCATTATCTTAATTGGTAGATGACCACAAGATAAAACTTAAAGAGATATAAATGACCACATTAGTCCCATGAAGCTGCCACCCTTAATTGATTTGAGATAAGCAACCTATGATATATTCATCAATTATGATATTAGTGAATAAAGAAGCTGCCTCTCTCTCTCTCTCTCTCTCTCTCTCTCTCTCTCTGCATGGGTTGAGTTTTGCTGGTCAGTAGTTTGACATCTACTAACCTCAAGATAGTTAGTTATTACTTGGACTTCTTAAATGCATTTGTTTTGTAAAATGCATGCCCTTATAACGGCTCGCTAAGACAATGTTTCTATCATAGATGATTACATGGACTTTATTGGACAATATTTCACTGTTATTGACATGGACTTTAATGGACAATGTTTCACTGCTATATGCATGGACTTTAATGGAAAATATTTCACTGTTATTGACATGGACTTTAATGGACAATGT